>UCOK01017855.1:0-134126 GCA_900474325.1 Synergus umbraculus
GACCTTGAAGGTCTATCTTAAAACTGTTAAAAATTCGCATGTTCAATTCCGATCTCGTTTGCGAATTTAGAGAGGCGGCGCCAATCGATGAATTATTGTCCTGTCCCACGTGCGCGGACAGCAATCAGTGGAAAAGGCGGGAAGAAGATTCGAGTGGTCCGAGAGCAATTATCCTAATGGATGCAAAGTCACACCCTGCTCCCTGCACCCGAAATGGTAATGAGTCGATATCACTGCATACCAGGACCTTGTACCTGTACTTGGTTCCCATCCCAAACGATCCTTTTGCGAACGTCTGTAACTTTGTATCGCCCTATTCCAACCTACTCTTTTTTCATTCCCTTTAGTCTTTTTAACCTACTTCGTATTCTCGACATCTCAGCACCTTCCACTCTAGATCTAAATTCCACGATCTTTCCAATTCACTTTCTCTTTTGGATCTCAGACAAAGAATATGTGCACCAGAATCCCAATCAGCGGTTCTTTCCAAATGGAACTTGTCGTTTTATAGAATTTACACAATTTTTTTGTTTATTATACAAGTTGAAAACGTGTTAATCACGTGCACTGCTGTTAAACGTCGTGAAGTTAAATACCATATCAATGCCTGGTAAGCCAGTAGGTAGTCAGAACTAAGACAATATCTGGCGAAGGCTTTAAACGGCTTCGCACTTGTCACCAGACTGGGTTATCTGGGTTGTTCCTAGAAGGTGCTCGGGGTACAACAGAGGCAAATACACCAGAGGCACGACCTCTGGTATAAACCAGAGCAAGTAGTTAGGTACCTATGTAGGTACCTGTTTCTCTTCTCACAGAACGCTTTAATATCCTGATGCTTCGCTCACGATTCGCTGGAATCCCAGTTAATTTACGGTCCCGGCTTAAGCTTACGTGGGCAAGAGTCGATGACGTTTGGGATAGGGTCATGAATTACGTTTAGACGAATCTGTCTGAAAGTATCTTTGTAGAGAATTTGTCTAACATTGGAAAATGTAGAGCGTCTATGTCTTTTGTCAAGTCCAAACTTCATTTAATGAAACACTTATGGATAAGGTAGATGGAATATAATTGTGAAGACTTTAAGACTTACATGAAGGGCAAGAGCGGTAAACGAATTCCCAAAAATAGTGTCACTCGCATGTATTCCATACCAGGCCGAAGAACATACTGCGTGAAGAAGGGCAATGCAACGGCTTATGTACTCTGCAGGTACATTGATTGAAACACAAGACACTTAAGGGTGCAACACAATCCGACTATTTTATACCCAGACATATGGGCTTTTACAAAACAAAGCTTTAACCTAGAGTCGAAACCGAAGAGCTGGATAAAGTTTCATTGATGCCCTTCGAACGATCAAGGTTTGCTTAACACCAGCATTAAAATTAGACCCTTTCAATTTTAAATTATACAATTTTGAGAGGGCTTAAATTTTGTTTTCACATTGAAATAATCTTCAAGATGAAATAGTCTTCTGCTTGGACCAAACTCAGAGAAGTCAATCTCACAATTATAAATCTTATATCTGTTTATTCTACTGCAACTATTTTCCATGACACAAATTGCAAACATTCGTTAATCAGATCTGATTTCACACAAAGGTAAGGTAAAGCCAGAGTATAAAAGGATCTGTCTGAATCGGCTTTGTAACTGAAACCTTGGTACTTAAATCTGTTTAGCTGGGCAAAATTCCACAAAGTCTTGATGCACTTTCAACAAATTGTACTTTATAAAATAAATAAAAAATCTCGGGAATTGGCGAGATTAATTTTCGGATTGAATTTTACCAAATAATATTACTTAATGTAAGGAACATGGGATAAAATCTAGAAAACTTCGCTCAGGAATTCGTTGCATCAGTAGCAAACTATTGGATTATTCGAAGCTTTCAAGTGGAAGAGCCGCGGTTAGCGGGCATCAGACTGAGTTTGTTGGATTCGGGATCAGAGTAATCTCATTTGTCAGCTACCCTGATTAGCCTATCCTCGGTAGTCAGGGGTGGGTAAACCACGCCCTGTACATTGAACATGGTTCTGATTCTTGATTTGTAAAAAATTTCAAAAATCACAACTCTGAGCTTTTCTAGAATACCCATAAATCCTTAAAACTTTAATATCTTCGGAAGACATCTATTTGACACAAAAAACTACCTTCAGCTTTTACCAAATCCGCAATTATTTTTCAAAATATTTTGAAAAATTGATTGGAAAATTTTGAATAAAGGATTAAATAACTAGGCTCAAAAATGTTGTTACAAAAACATTAATTTTCTTTTGAATTCTACCTCAAATTTCGTTACACGGAAAAAAACTCTCTTTCTTTCCTCGCTTGCAGAAACATTCGTAGAATCTTGGACAGCCCTGTGGTTATTTGAGTCGCGTGATCTAATTAGCATCCTCTAGGGTCGGTTTTGCCCTTGCTCTGACAATTCGTTGACTTTAAAGCTGAATATGCTCCCAGCACTAATAGTATCTACAATCCGTCTTATTTTCATGAATTATCACGACCAAAAAATTCTTTTACCTCGAGTCCTCGAGGAAATACACGCCATTTTCACTTGCTTGTGTGGATTAATAAAAATTGTACAGCTTTCGATTCCAGATAAAGAGCCATGTCACATAAAACGTCGAGACGCTCGGACGATGTAACCAGAGTTACATTGCAGAGTGTGGAAGGAATAGTTTTATTTCAATTGCGAATTTCGCAATCTCCAAATCTGAATCAGCAAAATTTCGCTGATTCTCAGCTATACATGTACCACTGATTCAATCGATGAACTAGTGCATGTCACGTCCTCTATCAGCAAAATTTCGCTGATTCATCAGCGTGTATATATGCTAATCGAATCAGTATAGCTGAGAATCAGCGAAATTCTTTTCAAATTCAGAATTTCATATTAAGAGAGCATGAAGATGGTGTACCAGTTGGTGAGAATTGAAAGTTCGAATGGTGTGAAGGCTCATTAGGAGCGGAATCATCAACAGAGAAAATGGAAATAGATTCTTGGGTGTTTGGTCCTTTTAAAGACGATGACCTTTACAACACGCTGTCCGTATTCTTTGGAGTGTTCGACTGGGATGACGGGCTCACGCGACCATTAAAAACCTGACCTAGCCTGCTTTCTCGCACGGGCCTGTTTGCACGACGCGCGTCACGCCATCGTCCGCGCGTGGCACCATCCAAGAACAACGGTCCTTTTTTCCTTGGCAACAAGTCTTTTCTTTTTTCTCCTCTTCTTCTTCTTCCTGTTCCTCTTCGTGCCTCGTATAACTATTGTTTCATTTCCGAACGATTTAATGAAATCCGGAACTCCTATTATCAGATCATCAAGAATTGAATTCAATCAGATCGGTTTTATCTCAATTCTACCTTACATGCTTTTTGTCGTTTCTGCTTTATAGTGTATATACTTGTATTAGATATTTATAGTAAAAAAGATAGGATCTATATTTCTATAGTAGGGTAAAAATATAATCTCCCACAAACTTATATAATTACCATAATTAGCAGATGGTTGTTTTTATCGCTGGGTCTACATTTTATTAAACTTTTTATCAGATTCAAATGACTGTCATTGAGTTTTATACGTGAGGGAAAAAATATAAACTTTTCCTCGATGCAATCATTATGGGGATGGGTAAAACCAAGAGAGTACACCGTGGATGAAGAGCCATGATATTACATAGAAAAAATGAAACATGAAGATTCTCACTTGGCAGTAGTCTCGATAATTTGCTATCAATAAAAAATTATTTTTTTGTTAGAAGATATTGCCTGAACTGTCGGAAAGGTACTCTGCTCTGAAGCAAGTACTTTAACGACTCTTTGAACTTCTTTTTATATACTCAGGGAATTTTCTTCCAATACTGAGTCTCGGTATAGGAAGTCTGAGTCAGGAAATGTAGTTTTTTAACCATGGAAGCAGCTATAAGGAACTGGAAAGAATAGAAGGCATCAAAACATCCCATGCGCATTATTAAATAAGATTTGATTCAAAATATTGGTTTACTGTTATCCCGTCTTATAGTAGTTTCTATCAGGAATTTGCAATTCATGTTTCATTCGACTGCAGTTGCAGTTTGCACCAATTCCAAATGAATTGGTCAAGCTCAAAAGTGCAGTGTTCAAACCAGGCGAATTCCTATACGTATCAACGATGAACTATCTTCGGCAGCACTAAAAACAAAATAGGTCCGACGTCTGGGCCCCGAGGCTCTGCAGAAAAGAACGGCTAAGGCTAGCAAGTTCGCGACACGAGATACGACGTAGCCAGTGGGTACCTTTATCCAAGGTGGCCGCTAGACAGGGAAAAACTGGCAAACAAACATTATATTACTATTGAGATTAATAGATAGAATCAAGATTTTATGTCGGTGAAACCCTTTTTTATAGTTGCATGTCATCTGTTTTGTCTAATATTCATTGTTTATTATATTCCTAAATGTCTTCTTTTTTTGTTTCAGGTATGTTTATCCAGGCATCAGTGCCTTCCAACGATTGAGTGAGTACAAGTAACTTTTCACAGGGTTATTAAATCTTTTCATGGCTCCAAGTTAAAAATAACAGATCAGAAAGAAGGATCGATGGTGGCAATTTCTGAGTGCAATCTCCGGTGAGGGAGGTTCCGTAGAAAACCTAAGGAAGTAAGAACCTTCGCAGTTTTACTACCGTGTCGTTGAAAAAAAACTGACAATTATTTGACGAAGCAAGTAGAAATTATCCGCGAGGAGCTGCTTTCTCAGGAGTTGGAAAATCATTAGCAAAAACTTCTCGATGTTCGGGAGCGCGTAGTGACTCTATAAGTTAGATCTTATACTTTAGAGTGTAGAGTAAGGAAGAGACCTGTGGGTAGTGTTGAAGAAAGAAAGAGAAGCAGAACTCTACTGCTCTGGTCGCATTAACTTTATTACCCTGGGTTTAAACACCGCGACCTCTGCAGCTGGCAAATGCAGGTTTCGTCTTGTAGTTTGCCCATTTCAAATTGGGTATAGGGTAAAGTCGAGTAATCAATAGTCTACCAAAGCTGCCAGTTAGGACTCTTTCTTCTTCCTTTCTTTCTTTCATTTCTCCTTTCCACATTCTCGTTTCTTTTTTAAAACTCTTCTTTTTCGGACCTCTTTTATTACTACCGTACTCATTGATTTTAGACTGGTTCTTCTATCACTTTATTGCTTTCTGATCTCGGATCACTGCTTCAAAAATTTCATCATCGTTACCTTCCTTTTCCACAATAAATCAAACCAAGCCAATAATAAACAATATAGTGTCTTATATATTAGATTTTAATTATTTATCATAAATTACCAGCAGATAGAAGAGTAAGGTAGTTTCAATCTCAATCCGGATCTCATAATTATCAGCTCTGGGTAATTGCTCAGAGGTATTCCATTGCGTTGGGTGTGTAGTGGCATCAATTCCAAGTCACAGCATGACTGACCTTTGACCTCTTGTTATATTTGTTGCACTCGTACTCGTACTTGGAGTCAAATCCATATAGGTGTGAGGCTAGTTTACTATAATACTATGAAATCCTGGGTGAAGTATCTACTACACTTCATCACGCATAGCGTGTATAGTTGATACCACAAGGTGTATTAGTGACTAGTGGATAGTACACGTGCCTGGTACCTGCAACCAAAGCAGTCGGCTCGATTCAGAATCTCAGACGGCCTGACATACGTGGCCATTAACAGCCATAACCATTAGCAATTCAACCGAACTCTAGGTTTAGTCGGGAGTCTGCATCGAACCTATGTGGGTATTCACGTACTTACGTATGTGCCCTTGAAAAATCTGTAAATTATCCCAGCATGTGTTGGATCTTGATTACAAGGCTTATTTTCTGCTACGGTTCTCGACTTTATTTGCAGGACTGCAATTTTAAATATTGGTAATAGAGCATCTTCAAATTTGAAATGATTTTCCACCACCAGTATATTTTTTTCAACCAGTTCATTTTTTCTAATCTTTGATATGATATATTTGGGGGTTGAAACCTGGGAATCGTAGCTAGCTTCCCTCTTACTCCACCCATAACGTAATCCGATTTTTATCGAGGGGTGCAGAATAGGATGTGATTGGCTCAGCACTTTTTGAATAGAAAACACCCTCGGTTCTCTTCACCAATAGTTAGGAGAAGAAAAGTAAATCCCCTTTGATATTATTCGACTCTTTTTGATGCTATGGAAAGCTTTTTTGTAGAGACAATCTTGTGTCCAATCTAGCCTCAGCTCTTTTATTTCGTTTGCTGAGAAAGTTTTGAGTGGAACCCACTTTGGTTAAGTTTGGTTTGGAAGCGTGGCTCTCACGAAACAGCGAAAATCAAAACACCCTTAAGCCTCGAATAGGGTGAAAGGGGGTTGGTAAGGGGTTGCGTAGTACAGGCTGGTACAAGCAAGGGGTGAGGCGGTTACACTTTGGACCTCCCTCGTATCGAAGCCGATATACGACCCCTATACCTATTTAGTCGTAGATGAAGGCAGTTACCCTCCTTTTATGGTATCCGACGCCAAGAATGGTACGGCGCGTGTCTAGTGATTTATGGCGGTTTCCGATTCCCCGCAAACCGGGAATCGAGGCGAACCCTTCTTATAAATTTCTTGGGATTTTCTGGGCCGCTTTTTCAATCTCGCCTACATTTAACATTGAACTTTGTGTTCACAGTACTGAATTCTTTTAAATTATTTTCAATCCTTGAATTCAGGTATATACATATACTTGTTAGAATAATTTTGTTATTGTTGATAAGAAGAATATTCATTATTCAAGAATATTTGAAATGTTTATAAAGCAATCATATTATAATGATCAGGAGGAAAAGTGGTATTGCATCATGAGTACAAATTACGATGAAGATCTAAGAAAGTTTATTTCAATTGCAAATTGTGTAGAGATTTCTTTTCAATAAGCGTAGTAGTGTTTAGTGAAAGAGATATTATAGAATATATGCTTGACCGGTATTGGCCGTTGAAAACCCTGCAGTTTTACATAAGAAGACACTTGATCTTACCACCCGAAGCCAACAAAGATGCGACTTATAATCGAGTATGTACGCATTGAGTAAGAGCAGATTAAGATGTAACTCCTTTTTTTCTCATGTAACATAGAAGAAATTCCATAAATTTATATGGAAGAGATTTTACTTTTATCAAATATTTATCACTTTTAAACATAATAGGAAATACAATACGTATTAATTACTGAAGTATAGTAGGATAATTAAATACGAGATATATCCTACTAACGAGAACAAAAATGTTTTCAGTCTTTCAATTGCAAGGAATTACGACAAATTGCGTTGACCTCAGATTCATCATCTCACCATTTTTTTACTAATACTTTCTTTTAAATATCGATTAGCGAAAGGGTAGGTAAAAATTACACAGCGCAAGAGTCTTAAGTACAGTTCCCACAGGCCTTGGCTACTTCTTATAGTACTTAAAATTTTTTATCGATACTGCAAACGTTCATTGTTCGCTCGTAACGGCAATTGCTGTATTTCGCCTACCTTTTTCTTCTCAGAGAAATTCGATCGCTACTTATAGGGCGCTCTTCGCTCGCTAAGGATGAGGATGTGCCACATAGGCATACATATAACCGAATCTAAATCTGGTAGGAAATTCGTTCGACATTATTATCGAGTTATATGTAGGAACACTCAGTGCCGACCTGAAACCAGCGGATCAATAATTCCGATTCGTCTCGGATCATTTTCTACATTTTAATTTCACGTAGGTTAGCTGAGGTTAACTCCATTAAGCGAACCATGGTGCAGAAGGTGCTACCGCTATCTTCTTCTGCTTTTATTGGTTTTTATTTTCTCCTTCATCCGTTCTCTTCTACAAAATGATATTTGTTAAGAATTATAGGTATTAATTGGTTTTCATTTTTGTTTTATACAATACCTCCTCTTTAAACTCTTTTTCATTATTTTTCTCTCAATCGTTCTGATTTAAAATCTATAAGTGAAAAATTAAATGTGTGAAAATTAAGGCATTGAAAATCTTAGAACGACGATAATTGTCACATTTTTAAAGCACAGCAGGTTTAAAAAAATTGAAAGAAAAATTAATAATTTCAGGGAAGCGTTTGCGGTCTTACAATTATTTTTGTTGGGAGTCGATCACGAAACGGCCGGTAGTTAGTTTTACGATGTTTCAAGCAGGTCTAACGAGTGCCAGAGTTCTATAGAACCTGTCTACGCACCTGATCATTTTTCCTTCATTTATAATTCTTATAGGTCCCTAAGAGAGTTTTACTTAAAGATTCATTAATAAGTAAGTCCTTAAAAACGAAAACAAAAAGTAGGCGGTCTGTTCTTAAAAAAAAGTTTGGTAGACTTTTTAAATGTTTTCTGTGAGATATTTAATGATAGAAGGGTCTCGTGGAATAGAATAGGGGTTGTTTCATAGGATGGTGATTTTAGGGGGAGGAAAGGCCCGACGGTGTTTAGTGCACGTGGCTGTAAAATAAATACTGCGTCGGTTGGAGGCGTTACACATTTTACTAAAAAAATCTTTCCTTAAACATATTATTAATTATAGTTAATTCAACCAGGAAAAATTTAAACATAAAAATCTTAAAAAAATGTTTTTCTTTAACGGAAGGATGGTTTGCATAAATTTATTTAAAAAATAAAAAAAAAATCTCTCCGGCGGGGAATCGAACCCCGGTCTCCCGCGTGACAGGCGGGGATACTTACCACTATACTACCGAAGACTATGCTGTAGAAGATTCTCATCAGCTAGTCTCGTAGACGAATTAAGTGGGTTCCCGACGCAGAGCAGAGTTTCTCATATCTGAGACATATTTTTGAATTTTTTTTAAGGGCATGTGATACTTTACCATAAGAGCTAATTAGTTATACCAATTATACATTCATAATAATAGATATTTTAGCAAGTAAGAGTCAATAAACCTTCATCTCATGTAGACGAAGGTTTATTGACTCTTATTTACTAAGAATATTGATTATTATGAATGTATAATTGGGATAACTAATTTGTTCTTATGGTAAAGTATCACATGCCCTTAAGGATTCAAAGTCAAAGTGTCCGATGCTTTGCATCACCACCCCTGAATTATCTCTTTCAACATTAATGAGTATAGTATTTTGACCTCGTAGCCTCCTTGACCCGAGCCCTTAAGGTCGTCAGCAGCGTCGGTTCGCGATTAGGAATAGCGATTTGAATCATAATTCTATGCAGATGAGGGTTAGTTGTCATCATTGGAAGTCAGACGAGAATGAGAGCCATTATCTCAAAAGGCGTGAGGCAGAGGTAAATGATAAGAACGCGATGTGTCTTTGTATAGCGTCGGGTTGGCCGCGTGTCTACTATAATAGGCGCATAATGGTCGCCATGCATCAAACTGGATTACGTGTGGGTAATTACATTCGGCATCGTTCACTCGTGCCACAGGTATCTGCATATGTTCTTCGGATTGCATACCTTCTCGAATCAAATGCCAATTGCTACACCTATTCCCTTTTAAGAACATTGCCTACTTTACTCTTCTTTGAGGGCCTTTTTTAAGACCTTCGAAGATGGAAAAAGGCAGTAATTTCGAAGAATAACTCAAGTGGAACCAGATGAAAATCTCTTTGTTCTTTCTATTAGTAATTTCTTTTTAAACAAGTACTTCAAGATCATTACTCTTCTTTTTATATTCGTATACCTAGTTAATTATACTTTCTATAATCCTATTTTTTATTGGCGGAGTTTCTACTTTCATACCTGATTGGTAATTCGAGAAGTTGGTAGATTGTATTTGTATAATTTTATTTTCCAAGTTCAATTAAGCTAACAGATTATTATTAGAGCTCGAAGAACTTTAATCATATTTTCTCATTTCCCAGTTCCCTAACGACCATCCGAGGCATAGTTTTAGGCCATAAAAGGAACGAAGGAACAAGGACTCTTTCGCGGGACGCATTTTACGTAATTTAATTTAGCTGAACTGTTCTCACCCTGTTTCCGCTAGAAGGTGCGGCCACATTGGCTGTTTTGTCTTTTTGCTTTTTTACATCAGGCTTATACTCTCCTGGGAGTCCCAGTGCGTGTTCAACATGCTATGTGGTGCCTAACTTGAACTTTTACCTCTAGTTTTCACCGCGAACTATCAACATTCGTACAAACGTAAGACAAATGTAGTTGATGAGTCACAAAAACTCCCAAGCACATAAATTTTATCCGCGCCCCTAAATCAAGGATGTGTAAACGTCAAGAATATGTAAAAATTGCTAAGAGGGTTTTGTGTTGGACTTTATCGAGGTATTAGTTTGAACCTGGTACGAAGGTTGACAGTCACGAGTCGGGAATAAATAGAACTCAATCATGTCATTCCAGGGTTGTGCCGAATGTATTTATAGTAGGTACTTTTAATATCAAGACAATCGTTTATAATCGCACTCTTCTCTTTTCTTCCATTTGATCAATACATATTACGTATTGATGAAGGAAGGTGCTTAGTACTTTGTGGTATTTCAATTGTCTGCCGAAAGTAACCCCTTGTTGCATAAGATTAGGTTGAGAAATTCCTAACATCAAAGTGAAAAAAGGTATAGCTGCATTTTAGGTGGAATAGGTAAATCCCAAGGCAACATACTTCGGCCAGCGTGCTGCCAGCCCATGTACTTACAGAAAGAAAAAAAAACAACCTAGTATGAAAATATAAATCGTCTTTACAAGTGGAGCATACCGTTATACGATATACACAATACACGCATGTTATACCACTACCCTCGGTAAAAAGAGCACATTTTCCCTCTATCGCAAGTGAATTTATTGGCTTTGAGGGAACGGAGGAAAAGAAAAAAAATATAAAATGGAGAGTTTCATTTCGATCTGTTTGTACACTACCAGATTTAGTTGATTTTGATATCTTTTGAATGAAAGAATTATATATAATATAATAAAAGAAGGTACAATCGTGTTGATAACTGTCTAGATGAATTGGGCGTGTTCAATTAATAATTAATTATGAAGCAAACACTAATAAATGTAATATCGTGGGTAGCTCTTGAAATAAGGCAAAAATAAATGAATGCAGAAATTGGGCTGTAAACGTATAAAATTGAGAAAAGAAAGGCGCGGTCGGCATCTGAATTCTGAAGTCAACGCCATTCTCGGTGCCTCTTGACGGAACAGTTTGCGAATTAAACCATTAGCGCTAATGAGGGAATCTGAAGTCAATTAAGCACTCTGTGATAATATAAGCCCGATAAGCCAGGAATCGATGAATATGCAAAATACGGTACGGCCACCTGCTCTTCGGTTTCCTTCGTTTCGCGCCAAGAGTTGCTGCATATATCCTATATTTGTTCGTATCACCTATCGATTGTTTTTTTTAGAAGGGTATTTTCAGAAATTAAAGATATTTTTAATAAATGCGCATTTATATCACATTCGATACCATAAATGATTCTCACTCATATTTTTAACGATTAGACGTTGTATTTGCAAAATTTACGAGAGCATTATAGAACACTGGTATAAGTTTTAAATCCAAACTTCAAAAACGTGTTCGACCGTTCGATGTTTGTTTACGTAAAGCAGCGTAGCGCGAACTTGCCTTTATTTTATATGTAAGGAGGATCGAGTGTCACTAGAGCGTCAAGTTTCATCGAGCTCGAAGACCTACATCCCTTTCACCAAATAGCCGAAAAACGTCTCGTTTTTTAACAGTTTGCATATTCAATATGAAATTCCTAGCAGTAAACATTTTTTTATCAGCACTACTGATTTTTCAGGAGTTTTAAAACAGATAATATGTTAATTCTCCATCCTCAAAGGGTTAAACAGATAGAAATTATATTAACATTCCAAAGATGCTGCCTTCTAGTGTTGCATACATTAAAAGGATTCTGAAGTCATTAGAGTGTTCCAGATAGTCTGCAATAAGTTGACCCTGTTTCCCGTGATTGACCCTGTCTCTCAATAAGCTAACATTTACATACGTGCTTACTTAAACGATCTGAAATTGCTCTGGAGCACTTTTTTCCTGCATCCCCCGCTAAGTTCTTTCCGATCTCGAAGTATCTCGTGTGCATGTATTTCTGCGAGTAATCCCCCACATATTTGAACACATTGAAAGATCGCTGGTGTATAGTGCCTTGTCCGAAGACGTACTGAGAAACCCGCCGGACACGTCCGAGAAACCGATGATTAATCGAGAGTTGCATCCCTTCATTTTGCTGTCTGCTCGTTTCAGGAGAATTTGCATGTTTAGGTTGGGAGATCGAGCGGTGTAAACGTGAAGGAAATACGCACGCCCGGGCGATCTTGTAATAAACACAGGGTATCCAAATCCTCCCTCTGCTTTCAGATTCCCTTCCTTCTCATCTTGGATGTTTACAAATACTCCAGGAGACTATTGACTATAGATAAGAAACTATCGATAATTCTCATTTATCAGTCATAGCCACTTTAGGGATAAATTAATTAGTAATATATAAATATACTGAGTTGGATGGATAAGGCTGGATCTTTTCGGTGGATGATAGTAGGAGGGAATACCAGATATGAAGAAAGAGATGAAGGGAATCGATGTGGAGTTGGTAAGCCGGTAGATATTTTTTCCTGGGCAGAAGCCACGACATAGCTTAAGGGCATGCGCGTATACCTTCATACCCCACTACCGATCTCTGTTCACGAGCGTATCATTACCCCGCCCAGTGGCTAGCTCGGAAGATTACATGTCTGCGCCTGAGTTGAGCATAGTCGAGTCTACTCAATTCGGTCTTAACCCACTGAAATCGGTATGAACCACTGAGAGGCCCTCAAGACTCTGATGCCTGCGTGGGTCTCACTGGTCTCACTCAAACGCGATAGTAGTAACAGCCAGAGTGGCTGTGACAAGTGGTAATCGACCGATCCCTCGGAACTTGCTGTTGATGCGAATAATGGTAGGTCGACTATCATTTGTCACACCGAACGTGCTTACGCGTATCGAAATTTCCGTACGAATAGCTGCTTTTTCATAATCCTTTTTTCCAACTTCTTTTTTTCTAAAATCTTTGATCCAAATCCAAATTTTGATATTAGGGATACAGAGGGTAAGGGTAGGATGAAACTTTATGTAGGGATAAACTTTTCAAGTCTTCAGCTATGTATATTGTAAAGTTCTGCAGAATATACAGTATGCACGACAAAAACTTTACAACTTCAGCTGCCAGAAGATAATCACTAATCACAGTTTCTCGGTTTGTCATTTGTCATTCATTTGCCTTTCTTACTTTAAAGAAAGAGTATGCATGCAGGTAAATACACACTATATGGGTCTCTTAGTAAGAGCACTCATTAATCAAGTGTATTCCTTTGAAATGATTCGTGGAAACGTTTTTTAAATGCACAGCATGAATCAGGTCTAGGAGGTTTTTCATCAAGCATACTCTTACTCATAATATATATCTATGTATGTAACCAGAAAGTGAACGTATTGAACGTATTGAACGTAAAAATGACGTATTTCCTATGTGAAGGAGTGCTGCTATTGTCTGAAAAGAAATAGATCGTGAACAGCTGATCACTAAAATCAGTGTCACGAAATTGATAGAATTATTTATTCAGTATTCCTTTTCTAAATTTATTAGTAATTTCTTATTGAAAGTTTTATACTTTTCTCTGCTTTTACACAGTTTGCACCCTTGTCAATTTTTCCCATTTCTTTTTCTGAACTGCCTTTTTATTTATGCAGCTTATATTCTAATTTGTAACAGCTTTCGGCCTTGAAAATAATTATCTGAAACAATCATCAAAATTCTTCTCTGAAAAATGTTTCAGATTTTAAAAGGCATTAATGAAATATTTTGAAAACTTTATCCTATCCAAAAGTCCTGCAGTTAAGGAAAATTTCGGTGTAAACTAATTTTGTCTGTGTAGGGACCAAGGGTTCCCCAACTTTGGTTCTTCAGAGGCGCCTGAAAGCAGGCGCTTCATTGGTTATTGCTCGTTTGTCGACTCTACTCGACCCTTTCGTTTCTGAAGTATAAATTCGCCGCCTCGTTATGGCTCCATTCATACTGCCGTGCAGAGAAAAAAGTCAAGTGCAATTTTTACCCGGATTTTTTCAGATTACCAAAAAAAGTTCTTTATAACGCCCCCAGGAGAAAATACTTTATTTTCCGGTAAATATGTATCGTTGCTGATACACAAATTTATAATGCAGAGGCTTAATTTCATGAAGGAGAAACTTAATTGCACCTTTATGGTCTGTATAATTTTATTGAATGACCCAAAACTTCACTTGAAGATCTTTACGCATAATTATTTTATAAAAAGCGTATTTTTTATCATTTATTTCAATTCTATTTGAATTGAAGTATTTTATTGTTTTGGGAAAGAGAAGGGTCCCTACTTTCACGACGAAATAATTTGAAAAGAAAAGTTTGATCGATTCCATTCACCACTTTCCTGTTTCGAACTTCACACTCTAATTGTATGTTACAAGTCAACAAGTTTGCCGTTGAAATTGTGAAATCGATTGTATAGTGAGTTCAGACTACAGTGATGCGGTATGTAATGCGTGTATTATCTTACATACAAAATACAATGCAAATTTCTCGTGTCTTGAGAATGTAAAAACTTATTACATGCTCTGCATTTTGTATGGTCTGTTGTAAACATACCAAAGGAAAAAAAATGAGTAATTAAAAGAGATGATTAGTTAAATAACTAACTAATTACAACTAATGAATTATACAATTAAATTGTGCAATTTAATTAAAGCTTCTCTTATAAATCTTACTTCAAGAAGTATGTCATCAACTTTTCGTGATTCATACATAATGAACGAAATTCCCAAAGCATTCGTTTTTCATGCGTCATGTAAATTCTACTCTTTTGCATATCACCAAAGGATGAAATGACAAAACTACAAATATAAAAGTATCCTTGCAATATGCCTGGAATAGTTCTGAACGTTCAAAAACTGCTGGTACATCTTGCAAGATATATGCTTCAAAAGTTGAAACTTCAACAAGTATCAAGCCACTCTTTCGCAGTTGCAGCTTTACTTTTTTAGATGAGTTTATAATTACAGATAATTCTGCAATCTAGGATCTAATTACAGCGAGAAATCTTGGGCGAGTGGAAATTATATGTAATTATTATCACTGATGGCAATGGTTAATTGGAAAAATTGTTTAACAAGTGTCTAGGTAGCAATATATTTGTGTAACGCCGTTTTACATTTTTTTTCAACATCTACTTACTACAGAAAATATCAATTTCAATAATATCAGTGTACGTTATTTATGAAGAAATGTAGATCCATATTAGCAAATTGCCTAAGATTTTTTGCATACTGGTTTTGCTTAGGGAACTCCACATTTAAGAGACACCTTGTAGGGTTGCATAGATAAAGTTATGTGTGTCTTGGGACGTTTGTAGGGCATATTTTTCAGAACATAGCCATCGAGAAGTCAGAAAGCCGAGAGACTGAGGCCCGCAGGTACAATTCAAGCAAGCTCTCGAAGACCTGAAGACGGGTTCGTTACGAGGCCATAAATGTGCGTTAAAGACCATAAAGATGCGCGCGGTTTAATCACTTAAGAACTAATCGGGCCAAAACTCGCGGAACATCAACCTCAGTCTACTATCCGGAGCGTATCATTGACCCTTTCGCGAAAAATCATTTTGTCTGCCTACTACAAAAGCCCTCGGGTCGTCTCTTCCTTGAAACCTGAGATATTTCATTTTTCGGTTCTAAATACCACAACAGCCTTTTAAAAGAAAATTATTATGGTTTCATATTCTCAGAATCTTTATCAGTAATTCGGTAAAAGTTCTTAGATTCGTGGCAGAAAGATGGTTACGATAACTTTAAGAGAGAAATCCGAAGAATCCAAGAAAAGCGAATCGCGTCCTTAGTGAAGCTGACAATCGAGCTGGTCAAGAGAAACTGACTAAAGTATAATCAGGTTCCAACGACTGAGTTCGTGGCCGAGTGTAATAACAGTAATCCCTCTCCCTTGGCTCTGCCGGCAATTTGGCCGTTCGCTCAAAAACTCCAAATTATAGAAGCTGCTGTCATTAGCCAAGGAACGGCGCTACATTTGGGGAACCGTGGTAAATTTTTTGGAAACAACTCGATCCGCGAGACCAGCGTGCATCACTGACTGCAATATACCTGTGTTTAAATATCGGCAATTAAGTAAAAGACGGAACGCTGATGTCACTCTTTTCGCTCTTTACCATAACTAAAAAACATTTCTTCAATATCAAATGTCTGCTTAATTTCTTCTCAAAATTACAGCCTTCATTTTTGCCATTAATCAGTTGACGTTTATCACCCTTTTCTTTTTTGTTTGAAAAGACTATTTTTCTTGGACAATGCGCATCCGGCATAGAAGGTATCGCAAAAATTGTTTAGTAGAACCTTTGCATCCTATAGGATTGTTCATTATACTGGACAATTTTTCCTTAGCTATTTGCACAACTGCGCCATCAATGTATTTTATAGCCTAGCTCTTCGATAAACTACCCCTTGTTCAGTTCTTTCCTGTCGCTTTGTCCTTCAGCCTGGAGCAAAAGCGAGCGACGGCACTCATATCAGCGACCACTCGAGCATCTCGAAAGACCGTTTAAAACTCCATTAAGCTTGCATCCCGACGAGAAAAGAATACCCCTTGTTACAAGACTTGAAAAATCTTCCACTGTTTGCTCTCATTTCTTTCGATGGTGGATTGTGGAACGACTCTTTTTCGCGAAGGTATAATTTTACCCGTTAGTTAACACCGATCGTTCCTCGAAACGCTATTGACTCAATTTGTATTATTATACTAATAATAATTCCTTACTGTAGTAAAGAATTTAATCCTCTTCAGTGCACCGTCCTTGGAATCTTATAAAATCGAAATCAATATTATAAGTTTTACAAAGTATATTTACTTTTCTCTCAATTAACTCATTATAAATATAAACGTGGCAAATTGCTAGCTGTGATTTCTACAAAGTAGCAATGATCTTTAGTGAAATGATCTTTAGGAACGACTATATAGAGACCGGAAAACTGACCGTGCACACAAGGTATCCCTAGACTTTATCTGAATGAATATTTTACGACTGGCAAGCTAATGATTGTAAGGTATGCACGCACCTATCGTTGTTGTACACACGTCTGTGAGTAGGTATTAGAAAAACAATTTCATCAGTACCAACGACAAGCATATAAGTAGAAAGTCTGTTATATCGAATATTGAGCGACTACTTGTTGCTCTGCGATTGTTGCATTGTTGGACAAAAGTTAAACGTATAGTACATACGCTTGTGTAAAGAAATACGTGTGCTAAGTGTGTACGTTTGATAGAAATTATTATATGAGATACAAAGGAAGACACTGAATGCAAGTGAAACTAAAGACGACACGACGGTAGAAATTTTATCTGATGTGATATTATGTCGAGTGCAACATCATAAATTCTTTTTGCCCTCATTCAAGGATAATTTATAATACTTAGGAGATATAAACTTGTTTCACTTGCAGCATTCGGAAGTGCGATAAATCATAGTGAATGAAAAAGATGTATGAAATCAACTCAGAAGAGCATATCATAGAACATTGTTGCCCAAACGGAAAGTCTATGTTTCAGCGTGAGACTTGGAGTATTGTTGAACCTTTTCTTGTAGGTTGATACGGCACATAATTGTGCATATCAGTATAATAAAGATTGCTTAGACTCGTATCCATCATTCTTTCTTGTGATGAAAAGAAGTTTCAATCTTTCTGTTGTCAAGAAATGTTGTATTTGTTTGTGCAGGAGTTGAATAAGATATTCACACAGAAATTGTTAATATTCTTGTGAGTTGAAGATAAGAAGTCTTGTATAATTAGAGGAAACACATTTCCCGCACTTAGATGAATGATTAAATTCAGAACCTCTTCATGATTCTGAATTTTGCAACGATTTGATAATCGTCAAAGCGAATTTCTAGAAAATCAGAGGATATTCAGAATTTAATTGAATCCACAGTAACTACGTTTTCGATTTAAAGAATTCAAGAATTACTAAAACGATTATAAACAAATTACATAGAAGAGAAAAATACATTGTTGATAACAATACACTCAGATTTCGAACTTAGGTGTCTCCCACTTTCTTTGCTTCAAAGATATTGTCAACTTGCTGAAGATGACCAAAAAGACGATCAACCAATACTAATAGAAGAAAAACATCAATAGTTGCAGATATGTCACTAGATCACTAAACATCTTTGGAAGAATCGACCAACACAAGACCAACAATTGTTGCAAAACCACAAAAGGAACTGAAGTAGGAGATTCGCATATTTTACAACATTATAACAATCTTCCCACCTACTTTTCCAGGAACTGGTCAAATCAGACTATATCGTAACTTAGATCGCACTTCCGTTTTTAAAACTTGCTAAACTCGTTTGAGTACATATGTCTA
This sequence comes from Synergus umbraculus, assembly GCA_900474325.1. Taxonomy (NCBI): domain Eukaryota; kingdom Metazoa; phylum Arthropoda; class Insecta; order Hymenoptera; family Cynipidae; genus Synergus; species Synergus umbraculus. Next base: position 18,413 of record UCOK01017855.1, read on the forward strand.
CAGTGGGCATTGCATTCAGTGTCTCCTAAGTAGAGATTGTCTCATGGAAGGGACTAACCTCTTTCCATTACGCCTTCTTCTCTTGGTGGCATAGACGGTTCCCAGTTGACTCATGGCTACAGGATTGTTGGGACCCGACGGGATCGCCGATGTTGGGGTTGAAGCCGAGGCCGAAGCAGAAGCCGGGGCTGGAGCGGAGGTAGGCGTCATCGTGGAATCAAGTGCCGAGGGTTGACTGTGTGAGGCTGCTAATGCAAGCCCAGAACTTGGAGAATAGCATGCCGATGCAGCTGCTGCTGCTGCTGCCGCCGCTGCAGCAGCCGCAGCCGACACAACGTACTCCGATGGAGTTTGCAGAGAGCCGGTGGTCGTAGTGCCGCAAATCCCGACTAGCCCTGGACCACCACCGCCGCCGACGATGCCGCCTCCAGGACCCCCGAGGATCCCCAGCCCCGAACTGGTTCTGTCCAGCGCGTACACCGTGCAGATTTTTACGCTCCTCGCAGCACCGAAAGCTGCCTCTTCCGATGTTAGGTCATTCTCTAAAAGACCTATCGACGACCGATATTCAGACTCGGGTCGATAGTCGAAGAGAGGTCGATCTTGCAAAAGGGGTTCGTACTGATATTGCAGCGCAGGCAGTTGCAACGTCTTCGATTCCTCGTTTCTCGTCGTTTTACCAGCGAATCAAAGTCACTCACAAAACTGAATAATCCAGAGGCGCACAGTAAACTTCCAATTCTTTCTCGCTGATGATTTGGAGGAGCGAAGTGCCACTTTAACTTAAACCTTACTGTCTCACTGATCACCAAAGTCCTACCAATTAGCACCCTTACACTTGCTGATCACTAAACTTTTACTTTCAACAACCACACGACACTCCTTGGATTTAGTCGATCGCGAGATACCAGGGATGGAATCGTTCCTGGAAGACTACGAAACACGATAAAAAGGATTATGAATCCCATGTGAGATTCATCATCGGCTAGATGGAAAGGCCGATGGGCGGGTGGGCAAAGAGGTAAGGTCACCGAGTTCCTTGCGTCGTACGAGCAACGTGCCAAACGTGTCGGTGGAAACCAAAGATCCCCTCACGGGAAACTCGCCCTTCTCCCTCGGAAACAATCGTTCTCTCTCTCTCTATCACTCCCCTCTTACCCGATCTCAATCTCAACCCACCTCCTTCACGGATTCACCCCTCCTTGTCGATTTGCACCTCCCTCTCCCTATTACTCCCCCTTTCTCGTCTTTCTCCAGTTTTTATCTCGTTTTAAGAAGTCAATGTCAGCCTCACGTGTCACACTTTCCCGCCATCTCGTCAAACCTCAAGGGATCCTTTTGTAGGGAATCTCTGTATTTCCCAAGGACGTATCTGTTAGACCAACAGCGTTTCTTCGACATCCGATAGGACACTAAACTTGGTATCAAATCCCTCACAACACTACGATGATTTCTTCTTTCAAATCTCCAATTTCTTCTTTCAAAACAGTCACGATCTTCGATTTGAAAAACACTCCGATCACTCTTCGGGAGAAGGTACCGGCACTGCGAGGTGCGGCACACGGTGCTCGCCCTGTAGATGCGTGTGGTAAACTGGGCCTGCAGGCACTGCCGGACGTTGTTGCGGAAGGAGAACCGGCTGACGTCGTTAGCCAGGCCAGACGAGGGCGCTGTGGCGGGGAGTGGCGAGTCTGGTGGACGGACGAACGGTAGCAGACTCTGGATAGATACGTCCCTACCTGCCCTCTTCCCCCGGTGTGCGAGGGAGACTGAAGACCAGCTTGTGGAGGAGGTGTGCGATAAGGAAGTGGGAAAAAGAGAGTGAGAGAAACAACTCGCGAATCACACCCCGCCACCCTCTTCCCGCCCTTGTTGATCCCACCATGCGGGAACCACGCCTCCCTGAGCCGGCAACCTGACCAATCGGCGAGCCAGCATGGCGCCACCGACTTAACTGCGAGACCTCGATACCATCGCACTCCGGGATTCCATCTACGTATTCCCGCGACACGCTGCTGTTCCACGCTGGTTTTCTCTTTTTTGAGAATTAACTTCACGGACGACCGTATTAAGCTATCGAGCAGAAATTAATCTAATCGCTGAAAATTCTCCTGCCGGTGACATTTTTACCGCTATGTCGTGACTCTGTTCAAAGATCCGGATTTGCAGTTAAAAGTATGGCGTTAAAGAACGACAATGTGAAGCAGGTACCGAGACCAAAACGTCCCTGAACTCGGGATCAAAAGGATGGGATGGTTGAGAGGGGAATTAAGTTGGTAGACATGTTTGGTGCTTCGGGATGGTATTTGATGATTGCTGAATTGCAAGTAGTCGAGCTGGTACTTCTTATTGTTTTTTTCTGGAAATTGGTCTGACCTTGGCAAATTGAATTGTTTGTTATACGAATGCAGATAGATTTGCGATGATCGGGGTTGTCTGCTGATTGGCGAGATGCACATGATAATCCCAAGGATGATATTGATTGCGAATGTTTATTGTCTGGCTTCATTGTATATTCTTGTCATTGCACCTTCACTAAATAGCAGATGCAAATCTACACAAATTTACATAATGGAAATCAACCTGAAAAATCTACTGGAATTATGTAGTTATGTAGGTGACAACTTTTTGTCCACGTTTTCAAAGCTTCTATTTTCGATGGGATCAAAAAATTGTACTTTCGGATTGATGTCTTGTCAATCCTGCAGTCAAATCCAGTACTCTAAACGTTTTTAAAGAATGCTGTCTTTAGGTTGGTCAAAACAAATTAATTTGTCATAATAATTCCATGTGGATCATGTTTTTGATTAAGAACTACCAGTAGTATCATCTGGATCAGTACGCATATGTCTTGTAGGAATTTATTTCTAGATTCGCCTCTAAACTATTACATATGAACATGTTCAGCTATGACAATTTCATTGATATCTGATTCCATCCTACGAAAACAGCCATTGCAATTTTTTATGACTACTTAAGTAATCAAATGCCGATAAATTTAGCTTCGAAATTATATGAAAACATGAGAAACGACTCTTTCTGTTATTTTCATAAGTATCACGAACTGCAAGTATAATATGAAAGATAGGAGCAAAAGTGGTAAGGTGTAGAAGTACAAGACCATTTATCTCATTTTATGGAGGTATTACACACCTTTTTACCGGTCGTCCATCACTTTAAAAGCTTATTTCACGCGGGTGGTATACAATCGAGATACCTACCACTACCAATTCCCAGCGCTACTGTATTCTTCCCCTTTCCTTATTATATTCGAGATTCTCCATCTTTTTTACTCATTATCTTATCCCCGTCTTATGAATTATGAAATATTTATTAGGGCCGTGCTGCAACAAATGTGCATTGACAAATATTGACTGGAACCAATTGTGACTTTAGTTTTGTTGGTTTGTAAACACTTCTGTTTTGGAAGGTGATCAGGAAAATTGACTGAACAAGAGAAAAAAGCTTTTTTTGAATTGCATAGCAATCTACATTACATATAGATTAAAGGAAGCCAGATAAAAAGAAATTGTTTTTCAGAAGTACAGTAGTTTAGATAAGTAAATTGGCTTCGTTTACGTTCACTTCCTTTCTTTTTGTTTCTTCTCTTATACCTTGGTTCCCCTTGCTGTGTTACCTTTCTCAGGTTTGGTCTCTTTGCCTCGCTTTGCTATATATCCTGTAAAAACACCAGCTCTGGATGTAATATAATGATCCATCCAAGCGAATTCCACATCTTTCTCTAATAGTACATATATGTGGTACCATCACTTCCAAGTGTGGGAAAATAGAAAACTTCAAAATAGATCAAAGGTTCAAACAATTTAAAAAGTGAAGAACATATATTCATATATTATATAATAAATATTAGGCATATTATTATTGAATGTAAAAAAAAACATGCCATCATGAAACTATGTTATGGATGACATATTTTGATTGTTCTTGTCTCTACTATGGAGAAAAATGTATTAGTTGGATGTTGGACTAGCACATTATATTTTCATATACATATATAAATATATAATCACAGACATTCAGAGGCTATCTCGTGCTAGGCAAATAATGTGGCCTGCGAGATAATGACAAGTATGCAACAAGAGGACGGATAACAATACAAAAATGAGGTTTAATTAGGTAAATCATTGTTTTGAAACGTAAGCCAGCAATCACGTTTGCAACTTATAGTCCCGCGGCCGATGCAATGATATCGTTGGTCGCTCGACTGCCGCGCCACTTCGGTGCACTGAGCGACACGGTCTGCAATGCTTTATACTTATAATTGCGTGCTATGAATAATTACTGCTACACATACGGATATAGTTGCATATATACTTTCTGGACGAGGATAACTATGCGAGCTAGGAGCTACCCATTTCCTCAGTCTGCCTATTTATAGCAAAGTACCACAATATATTTATTTTCCTTTAAAAATCATATCTTATTTTAAAGGGCCATTTGCCTCCATCTGTATGAAACGGAGATTAATGACCTAGTTTTAGCCCAAAAAATATATTATTGCCAACGTAATTGGCGTAGTAAATTTATATAATAGACTTTTTTACTTTATCATATCCTCATTTTACTCTTACAAGTAGAATGTGTTGTGTTGTACATTAGTACCATTTCATTCAGGAAAATGTCCCTTTTTTCGAAATTTTTCTGATGATAATTGTTTGAAATTCCATGAATAAAAAAATGAATGTAAATATTCAAGATTTGATAAGAAATAACTAGAGAAAGGAGTAGTCGATCGCAAAGTTATATGACATTGCATGTTTCACGTGGAAGCTTATGTTTTAAACAAAACTGAATTGTAAAAATAGATACTCCGGTAGACTTAGCGACTATAGTGTTTTATCTTGCTTATCTGGCAAAAGCTCGCGTTCTGGCGACCGAGTTTGCTCGCCTCTGCTTATCAGTGGTCTCGCATCAGCAATTGCAACAGAAATTACGTTCGATCGTCAAAGCCAGTATATATACCTCCGTCTGTAATTATACAAGACCAACGAGAGATTTAGAGATGAATAATAGGTTCATCGTAAACGTTTTTAACTCGTTTTAATACGTTGAAAAGTACAATCGTGTTTAAACGATTCGATATATAATGTGTCGTGACGAAAGTATTAGGCATCGCGTGCAAAATATATATGCGTAACTATAATGTATATGTGTTTGCAACTTTCGACACTCAGTTGATCTTGTCAATCCTTTTCCTTGATCACATCCTCAGATTCTCATCAACAATACTTGCAAGTTTGAAGAATTTAGTGCTACTTGGAGGCTTTTGTAGTTTGAAAAGATTCCGATGCTCTAAAAATGTGAATTAGTCAAAAACTACTAAAGAAATTACGAAATCTTGTACGTTTTCTATTCATTAGTAGACATTCTTAATAATTCAATTAGTGGACGACTTTTTGTAATTTTGTCAATACTGAAACCAGTAATTTTTCAAGACACGTATTCAATTATAATCCTTGTTACTCACTTAACTAATTCAAATTTAAGTATATTCCTTTGGCTTGAAATTGGCAACAAAAGTCTCAATTTTCCTTTATCATGAAATTGCAGGAGTACATCAATAAGTTGATTGAAGAATAACTGCAAGTCATTAAATTTAGAGAACCCTCAAGAATAAACGAGGCATAAGTTTTCTAGGACAATCAAACGTCGAGAAACGACAGTAACAACCTTGAATCCACTCTACTACGTCTCGTTTCAAACTAATTCCATCCCTTCCCTATTGTGATATCGTGGTTCCGTCATTAGATAAATTGACCACTAATCCTCCGGAGACTGGTGATTCCGTGCAAGTTCAACTTCCCGTGACCGCCCAATATTGACTCGATCCAATGCAGCAGGACAATGCGACCTGCCATTGATCTGCCGGTCAGGCGGTAGGTAACATACGTTGACCATTAGACAGACGATAAATACGAGAGGGTTCGTAGATCGACATGGTTCATCGACTCTCGGGTCAATCGGACTTTCCGCAATAGACTTGGGTCGCGTGCCATGGCATTCAATACAAAAGCCTGGACCATTTATAGCTTTTTCGACATATATACCTTCCGTCGGTGATCTTGACTGATGTTTGTTTCGTCGTTCATTCATCCGCTGATCAGAAATTTTAAGGCATGAATGTTTCTAGGGAGAACTTAGTTGAGTGATAACTGATGCCTCTCGTGAGTTTATACATTTCGTGCGAGACGAGTGCCTACAAGGCATGAGATAAGTATACCACACGGTGCTGGTTTATTGCTGTCTCTCTTGTTTTGTGTAACACTAATTCTGCTGGAATGCGATCATGAATATAGTGGATGTTTCTAGAGAAAATGTTTCAATGGAACTTGAAAGATCCCCCCTGGACGTATAAAAGTATTCCAAATAGGCAATAACGAATTCAAACGCATTATAGAATTTTTTATCATGGGATAAAAAATTATATAGATGCATCTATAACATTTTGATATCCATGTTGGCTTGAATAGTTTATCTGGTTCGTGAAGTAAAATTGAGTCGACCTTGCGGAGAAAACTTGTAAAAATGAAAAATGTAGATAACATCCTGACAACCACATATGGAATTTTAATATCTATAGTTCCGCTTTTAATATCTATGTCTGTTTTAATCCTATTTAATTTTTTTATTCTATCTGAGACTATCTGTTTGCATCAATTTTTAGGTATAAATATTTATTCGGAGCGTAAACTGGAAAACAATTTTTATATTTATTTTTTTCCAGAAAAACGTCGACTTTACCGTCGGCGATGCAATATAAAAGCAAACTTTTAAAGGAAGATTATTATTTCTATGATTTAATGATTGTAAAATAATTGAGCAAACATACAATGATGAATGATTAAATCTTATTAAATATAAAAATCAATTAACAGAAATTTAAGGTGTCAATATATGAAAACTCTTTTGGATGAATAAAGTTTGTTTGAGAAACTAAATGCTGGATAAAAAAAAATGTTAAGATTTTCATTCCTATATTAAAATATATTTATGGGTATTCTAGGTTTATTAATAATAATTTCAGCACTATTATTTCAATAAATAATAGTGCTTCACTGAAATGAAAGTCAAATATTTTTAAAAGTCAATATCGATGGTGCTTTCACTAAATTATATAATCACCAATATATTTCTTTGTATATAAACCAGTAAAGTTCATAATAACTGTTAAGATAACTATTTTGTTCAATATGTGTAAAACACTCACAGAAAAAAAAAGTTTTTAATTAAGCCCGAAAGGACTAGTTTGTGTTACATTTTTAGCCAGTTTGTTTTATTTTAAGCCAGTTTTTAGGCTTAAATTTAGTTTTAAGCTCAAAAACTGGCTTAAAATGTAACACAAACTAGTCCTTTCGGGCTTGATTTAAAACTTTTCTTTTCTGTGCATTTAAATTGTTTATTGTTGACAATCATTTTCCAGTTCGAACTAGTTTCTTAAATGAAATAAGATCACTGTTTAAATTAAGTTTAATTCTCTTCAAAAATAATGCTAGACAGCAATTAAAATTGAAAAAAACTTGTATAAATAACTAACGAGCAACTGAAGCACAAATAGCCAGTAAATGGCAAACAACTTTTGCTGTATTTGCTGGTACATTGTAAAGTCATCTGAGCAATATATCGGCAGCAAAAACATCTACTAGTAATGAGTGTTTGTCCCTTTTTGTTTAACTTCTTGTTATCCTGCACTTTGTCGGCAACCTGCAAACAACAAAAATGTATTCATTATACCAGGATGTTTGCTTGTTCTTTTTTGATCGCATTTCAAATTTTTATTTCGATGATATCCTAATCGATTAAAATTGATATTCCTTTTTCCATAATAATGTGTTAAAATATCAATTGCAAGACCGCTACCGATCTTCCATCATTCACCGGAATGTTTTGAAAACGGATTATTGATCACTTTATAATAGCGATATCATTACCATGATTGTCTGCACGAAAATTTCTGATAAATGATAACCCGCGTAATATCGGCTCTCGGTAAGAACATGCAGGAGTAGAGGTGATACTAGTGGCAGACTTTACGTCAGATTGTTCCCCGAAGCGTTTAATCCGGTCGCAAAAAGGACTACGAAGCGCTCCTGATGTAGGGCGAGTGCAGGTAGATAGGTACCTACGCGTTATGTTACGTTCGACTAATTGGTCTACGGAATATATACTAAACTGGAAAAATGTTAAACCTACCACAGCTGTCGAACCGATGATTATATCTCAGCATCTTCCATGGCCGATGCCGTAGCGCACATTACATTGTTATTATAATGAACATGGATAAATAGAAGCCGCGGATACGTGATCGTCGCAATTACCTTCTTATAATGATTTCCGAAGGTAGCGGTGCGAGTGGGACTGAGAGAGAATGAGAAGGAGAATTCAGCTTCGCAGAAATTATCAGAAATTATGAAGCGAAGAAATTGGTAGTCTAGCCCGCGGATGATTGACAGCAGGTCTGCTTGCAACCAATCGCTCCCTGCTTCCTCTTTTTCCTTCACAATTCTTCGTCCTTTTTTCCCTTTCTCTCTTATTTTCTCTCTTCTTGTCCTTCTTCGGGAGCAAATCTTATATGATCGACGAAGACATTCCGAAGATCGAAGGTGATTCGAAGACGCGGTCCCAAATTCTTCACTTGCGATAGACGAGAGACGAGAGACAAAGGAACGATTAGTATAGTCAAAGATAGTCCATTCAAGAGGATGTAAGAGCGGTAATTAGTTAAGGGCTCGGAAAGGCATCGCGTCAGGGATTCCAAGTAATTCTTTAACAGCCCAATTTCGTGGTATAAAAGTAGAGTCGAGTTGTTATCGTGCCGCCCGCTCGCTTTCGCATTTCGAGGCCCAATAAAACTGTATATGCCGACTGCCGACGCGTCGTTGAATCTTGAATCTTGAATATGTTGAATGTTGAGTGTTGAGTGTTGAATGACGGGCATACAGAGTCACAACCGTGCCCGGGGGGCAATAATACTCTTTACTCTTTGGATCACTATATGGGCCCCTGGATAAGAGGGTAGACATGTTCAGGGTGTAGCACGATAGAGAATCAATGCTTTTTTGAATAAATAATCAGTCAAATTCACTAGCTAATCAGTGAAAGACAACAAGGTTTAATTCTTTCAAAATTATTCGATTTATATGGGACTGAAGCTTGCAACGTTTACGATAAACGAAAATAACATTTTCTTTTAAAGCATAGAGATGCAAAATTTTCTGGTGGAAAGATGTTTTATACAAAACGCAAAAAATGATCCATCAAAGATTCAATCCCATCGTGAATTTGGAACTCACCTTACTAAATCCCTTTTTAAACAATTTACCAAATTTACCCAAATTCGTTGGGTCAAAATTTTATTATTGATAATAAGTCTTCTCAATACTAAAAAACAACCCAAAAAGTTTCATTCTTCCTGCTCATTTGGAAATCATCTTTATGTGACTCTTTAAACCAACTCTCTAAATTTGAATCAGTGAAATTTAACTGATTAACAGTCAAATTCCACTGATTTGTAGTGACTCTTTTCTCACGATTTTAATCAATGAAAAATCTACTGGAAATCAGTGAAAAGTCACTGAAATTTTTAGTAGTTTAGTGAAGATGACTGAAAATTTCAGTGACTTTTGACTGATTCTCAGTGAATTTTCAATGATTAAAATCGTGAGAAAAGTTTCATTGAAAATCAGTGGAATTTGATTGAATATGGAATGAGTTCCAAATGAACTGGAGGGATGAAACTTCCTTGGAAGTTTTTAATATTAAGAATTCTTATTATCATCAATAAAATGTTTAACCCTTATAAATTCTAATCGAATTCTTCTCAATTTTAGTCCTTTGACTAAAATTAGTTTTTTTTCGTCTTTAAATGCTTTAAATTCTTTCAATTCTTGTGAATTGCTTTGAATTCTTTTGATGCTAGGAGTGTAAAATTTATAAAAAATCTTTGAAACCTAGCTTTTATGAGCCAGGAAAAAGAATGAAGTTTTTTATATCATATTTTTAATAAGATAAGAAGTTAGGAAAGGAATTTCAAGTGTCACGTAATTGAATGAGGGTAAAGGACGAGGGAGTTAGCGTTTACGATTTTCTTCGAATTGACGGAAAGATCTCTAGTATAAATAAATTACATAAAATGAATCGGAAAGAAGAGGAGGAGGCTGTATCTCCTCAGTTTAATGAAATTCATCCTGCGTCTTTGTCGGTGTCAAATAACAACGTAAGAAGGGAATATTATGTGAATATGAGTGCATGCAGACTGCATTTGAGTGTCGGCGTAGTCTGACTTGTCTATACATGATGTACGACTTTCGAGTGACTTTTCGTTTGAGTAATTCCGCCTAATTGTGGCAAGAAATTACAAAGAGGCCGCTAGTTTCCACGGATTCTATCTCGGTTATTTGGAAATAAATTGTTGACCGTTCAAACATCGGAAAACTAACTTTACTCGTATTTTATATACGCTGTCAATATATTGAAAGTTTCGAATAGAAATTCTTCACATGTATTCACATAGTTTTCATTCATTTTATATTGATTAATTATTTACATCATTTTCTTCACTGATGAGTACTGAGGATTCAGCTATGAGTTCAGTACAAAAAATAATTTCACTTTAGATACTTTCGTATCTATACAAATATTACTGATTGAGGATTTAATTTTACGTGGATTTCAATTTTTTAAAAAGGGAGGAGTTTCAGTCTGTGTCTGCTCGTTGTCTAGAGTCCGATAATTGTCCTTTTTTTGCTGCCACTATCATTATCTATGTATCCTTTTTAACACCACCTACATTCCCCCAACCAGTAAGTTTACTCACGTACACATCTACAGAAATAAGTGCACCTACTGCAATGTATATCCATCTATTTCCACGCCTCGTCTTCGCGCCATTTTGGTCGCGTGCATTCTCGCTTGTTATTTTTACACTTTGTTCTTTCCCAACCGAGAATATAGGTATTTAGATTAATCGCAAGACTGCTATTGGTCGAGGTAAAAAAAATGAAGGAGTTATGTGAAGGAGGAGTTAAGTTTTGAATTCTCAGAAAATTGATGTGGGAACGGATATAATTTTGATGGTATAGATATAAATTATAAAGCAGTACAGGAGAAAGTGAAGATCATCATAATTTCTTGTACTTCTTTTTGATGCTTTGAATTTTTCTACAATCGACAAAGACTCTCGGTTTTCAAAAGAATGATGTCGAACTCGTCAAAGATTTCTTTGAATAAATCCGTTGACTCTTGCGGAAGCCAATTTGTGGCTAAGAGAGGTTCGCGTGTAGGTATAATTTTGTTTCGGGACAAGACCAAAAGAGAAATAGTCCAGCAATTTCTGAATAATCGCGCTCGAAAAAAGGATCTCTTCTTCCTCGCCGTTCCTTTAATAAGGAGCGTAAAATTCTCTTTCGTCTACTCATGAATGATGCTCTGACATTCAAATTACGGCAAAATATATGCAGGAATAATAATAATCGAGTAGCTATTATATCACGTGTTTGCCTATTTGCCGATAATAGTTACCTGAAAACTTGAAGATACGTTTTAATAGAGGAGGATTATCTCTATAATGAAAGATGAGTTAGATAAGTAATTAGTTTCCTTGTTTCTCTTTCGATGTGGAAGGGTCAATCGGAAACGTTTGAGAACCAGGACACTTGGACATTGACGGAGCTCGTCGATAATTAGCTACTTGGTGATTCTTATAATAGCGATTATTATACCGTAAAGCAGCACATATCTGTAGAAATTTTCCCATGGCGAGAATCAAGAGATCACGAAACAAGGCAGCGTACGAAACGAATGCAGCATACTTCGACATCCAGTGTGAAGTGTGATCTTTTGACCTATAGACCTATGGAGCAATCACAAGTTCACTTGTGATCAAGCATACCAGGAAAAAGAAAACCATCTTTTATTTCAAACCCATTCTCTGCGCTCTGAATTTTTATTTCTTCCATATTTGTCATAATTGCAAATAATTTGACATCCAACGCTTGAACTTTTAAAGAATGACCTTAAATCTTGTTTTATATCATTCCATTCATTTAATTTGGCATCGAACTCTCCGAATACCAAGGATAGTAGTAAGAAATTTTGAATTTTGGTATTTTAATAGTGCACGTCTGCATCTATGCATGAAGATATGTAAAATTGTAAAGGCTACCGCATTTCTGTTTTATTATGCGAACGGTGACGGGCGTGGTTTTGAATGCACGCACGGACAATAACTTCCGAACTCACATAAACCAGCCGCAACGTCTCACTTAATGAGTGGCTTGATTACCCCCACCACATTGCATTTAGAGACCTGACGCCAAACGCATTATTTAGCGATGGATTTACGAGCGAAGATTGCGAGCAAACGAACACACCCGTATAATATGCGACACCCTTCACCCTTTTACCCCAAAGTAACTCTTTTCTCCCCAACCCAACTCTCAGCTTCCTTTACCATATCGACAACGTGTCAACAGAAAGTTTTAGTTCGCTATTTTCAACCCTTAATCGCCTTACGATATAAAAGTGCAATTATGCAAATTATGTCTTTTATCGGCTAACCGATAAAGAATGTAAAGTAACATTGAAGAGAATTTGTAATTTAGATTTCGATTGAAGTTTTTCTGTATAAGAAACAAAAGAATTAGTAACAAAAATTTGGATTAATTCATTCAGAATCGGAATTTTTAGGTTCACTAGGAAACATACACGAGCGCGATTATTTTCTTTTTTTTCTCACAATAAAGCCGAGGAAATTGGAAAATATATAGTAAATGCGATGTTTTCTCAAAATTTTTAGAGAAGAATCAATTTTTTATAGAAGAATTATAAAGGAATTCATGCAATTTGAAGAAATTTTTAAGAATACTAATGTATTTTAAGAGATTTCAAGGATTTTAAGCGATTTCTAAGGTTTTCGTGAAGTTTTAAGGGATTTCAAACTCTCTAAAACTAAATCAATCAAATTCCATTGATTTTCTGTGACTCTTTTCTCACGATTTTAATCAGTGAAAGTTCACTGAGAATCAGTCAAAAGTCACTGAAATCTTCAGTCATCTTCACTAAACTACTAAAAATTTTAGTGACTTTTCACTGATTTCCAGTAGATTTTTCACTGATTAAAATCGTGAGAAAAGAGTCACTGCAAATCAGTGGAATTTGACTGGTAATTAGTTAAATTTCACTGATTCAAGTTTAAAGAGAAAGGTTTATAGGGGTTTTAAGGAATTTTAAATGTTATAGAATTTCAAGGAATTAAAAGATATTTGAAAAAGTTTCTACAAATTGCAAGGGATTTTATGGAATTTCATGAGATTTTTAATAATTTAAAGTGGTTTCAAGAGATTTTTCTGATCTTTAAAAGATTTTGTGAAATTTTAAAGGATTTCATGGAATCTCATAAGATTTCTAGTACTTGTAACGAATTTTAAGGGATGTAAAAGGATTTTAAATGTTATCGTAAAATTTAAAGAATTTTCTGAGAATTTTGAGATATTTTAAAGTCTATCAGAGAATTTTCTTAAGGGATTTCAAAAGATGTTTACAATTTTTAAAAGATTTAATAGAATTTCAAAGGATTTCCAAGTATTTATGATTTTAAAGTTTTTGTGGAAATTGAAGGAATTTCAAGAGGTTTCTAAGAATTTAAAGAGATTTTAAAGAATTTTAAGCGATTTCTAAGGCTTCTTCTCTGAATACGTTTTGTGAAACTATTCCAAGTTTTTTAAAACTAAGTATTGGTTACTCTCTTAATCTGAATCAGCGATAAGTATACCACTAATTCCAATCAGCGGATATACGCTGATGAATCAGCGAAATTTCGCTGATAAACCAGTGAATGTCACGCCCTCTATCAGCGAAATTTCGCTGATTGGAAATAGTGGTATACTTATCGCTGATTCAGATTAAGAGAGTAAATAGATACCGAGCTTAATGCATCAATTTTTATTATGTAACCAGGGATTACATTAATACGTCCCTGAATTAACAACATAGGTACGTGTTCGGACAATTAGGTCTAACTTTTGCGCAGAACATAATTAATAAGTCCTTGTAAAAATGTGACTTGGTTACAAAATAAAATCGCAGTGCTTCATAGATGAATCGGAAGAATTTAACGACCCAATTTCCTTTTCCAAATACCTTTTCCCACCCATAAAAAATTGCCAAATATGTTTCAAAAATAACATATAGATGAAATTTAAAACTCGGAACAGGTAAACGAAACAAAACGAAACAAGAATCTATTCACGGATTAAAATCAAAATATTCATAGAATCCCTTTTCAATAATATCAATATAATTTAATAAAATTGATATTGATTCACTAATTTGATCGACCGAATGATTATTTCTCATCGATGGAGTTATAATGACATTGATCTTCTGGTAGTAAAAGGTGTCTGCCAATTAATTCGGTAGGGTGATTCGAGGCATAGGAAATAAATTCAATGGACTTATACTGCGTGAGCCACGCCCTGTCACATATGCATTGAATAGGTATAATATTTGCCGGCAAACTGCGAATCACTAAAAGCCGGGTAGATACGAATCGAGCGCCATGTCTGCATATAGGCATATTAATCGTAAGACAACATCGACATCGTGCGCGTTGAGGATCTTTAGGCAGGTGAAACCTCTGCCCGTCTGCCGGTTTTGCCAACCATCCCCGCCTGCCATTCCCACTGACACGAGCTGACACAACTTGACGAGCTAGAGTAAGAACTGACATAAGAGCCAACTCTATACCCATTCCAACCGATTAATAAATTTCACAAGGAATTTCTCCTGATAATATTACACCTAGAAAAGAAATCTCTTCATTTTTTCCTCTTTTGAATGAAAATTCTGCAATTTTAACAGAATTCATTATAAAAATTGATTCAGAGATTGGTGTACTTGGAGTAAAGAAACATCTTGAATATAAAATAAAACCTTATTGGATTTTATAATTATAACTATCCGTTGAAAGAGAAATAATCTTGGACCACTTTTACTCTCATCGACTCATCAAGATTAAGACGAGGACTCAAAACGAGCAGGTGCAAGTGGACAGTAGACACTGCCATGCCAAGTAGCCCTAAGTGAGAAAATAAAGTGCGGATAAGAAGTTATAATCAACAGCAAATAAAACTTAATAGCAGAGATAATGTTGGATGGGGGCAAGAAACGTGGAGATAAGATGTAAGGGTTTCAGCATCATGAAATTTTCTGAAAAGTTAACTGCAATTGTTTTATACTGAAATGTTTCAAACTACTTCATCAATATTATTTTATGGAAATAGAATATTAGAACTGTAATCACAAATGTGATCATCATCATACGAATTTAAAAAGTCCCCATACAATTTTTTGTTAACACAACTTTTATCTGTGATAACTTATTCTTATTATGCTCATTATTCTCATTCAAAAATCTGAATGCTTGAAATGCACCGAATGGCATTCTATACACTTCATAAAAATCATCGATAACCGCAGAGTAAATAAATTTCAGCAGTACGTCGATCAGTACTGACAGGTAGATACAAAAACTGCTGCATATGGATGCCAGCTGCGAGTATTATTCTTTTATACGATCTTAATTGTTATGACTTTACATAGCAACATGAATGTTCATACTTTATGATATTGTCGGTTATACATGCCGTGTATAGCTCTCTTTCCTTAGCACGAGCGCTCAGGCACGATAATTGTTATGTTTGGAAAAAGTCTGGTATGTGCCTTGCCGAAGGAAGCAAGGGTGAATAAAGAATTAGTAAATCCGATGCAAGTTACGCCTGTTAAGAGAATTGTGCAAGGTGCATCGATATATCGAGAGGTCTATGCTTAAATTCTTCAGAAAGCACTCTCTCGAAGGTCCAAAAACGAATGCCGTTCGCAGCGCGCTGGGACATTATCGCTGAAAAGATCGTCACTATAAAACGATCGAAATCCTTCCTCAACCCATCCGCTCTCCCGCCCATCGGCCGAAGCAGCGCGAGCGACAGTCGAGCTAATTAATGGCAATTTACAGAAATAACGAGGTACGCGAGCCAAAGTAAAAAGCTGCCGCAGGTGCCTCATGCCTCTTTTATGCGGAAAGTTTTATTTATAGTATAAAATAAGCGGTATGTAAGTAGCGCAAATGGTGAGGCGAACATACATAGTGCGAGTACATTGCACAAAAAAAAACGTTACTTCGCGCACGCGGCTTGCTTTAATTGTTAAATTCCGTGAACGTCGATAAGTCTTAAGATTCATGGAGTGTGCATTTCACCCCGATGACGATTTCATCATACTAAAAAAAAACACCGAGTTGTACAAAAAATTCTAGTCAAGGACATACATCACTTTTTTGTTTTTCTTTATAAGAAAACATCAAACGAATGCAGATATTGTTTGCATTCGACCTTTGCACGTGTATCGCATTCGTGATCATAAATCAAAACTTGCAGATAAAAACACAGCATTGAGTAACTTATATAGCGGTTAAAAAATTGCAGCTCAATGAAAAAGTAAATTTTAAC
Organism: Synergus umbraculus; assembly: GCA_900474325.1. Classification (NCBI taxonomy): domain Eukaryota; kingdom Metazoa; phylum Arthropoda; class Insecta; order Hymenoptera; family Cynipidae; genus Synergus; species Synergus umbraculus. The sequence goes on from UCOK01017855.1 coordinate 34,936, forward strand.
TTTTCTATAAAGGGCACCATACAAATATATAACTTGACTTTGCAACATCGTGATTGCAATTTTGCAAGAACATTAGAGTTAGAACATTAGATCATTAGAGTCGTATGGTAAATTTTCCAAAAATTGTCACTCGTAAATTTAGAGGATGTCCTATACCTCGGTTCATAGCAGCATAGAAAAGGGAGTAAATAAAAATGGTAAGGAGAAGAGATCGATCATCGAAAATCCCAATTACCTCTTTTGCGAAGAAGGGAGAGACTACGCGGGGCTCTTTCGAGATTTCGCACCCTGGGGATGACGTACGGGTCTGACACAGCGTGCGGCATTCCTCCTGCTACCCCCATCCTCCCCGATTCCCATAAGATGTAAACTAGTCCCAAACGAGCCGCGGCGGATAAATATTTGAATTACAATCCGAGTCGCTCGTAAAAACGTCGTCACTCGTAACGGATAGTGTTCTCTCGCATTACTCATCCGACGCCGCCTGGCCGGGACGTGCCAGGCCCGTATTCTATCCAAGGGGCTGAAAAGTATCCTTAATCAATTTATACATTACGCTAAACGCGGAAGGATTAAAAATGGAGAAATTATGGTTGCACTTAACAACGCCAAAGCTATAACACGTGTAGAAAAATTGTCTGCCCCGGGGGTGTAATTAATTATTTCCCAGTTTTAGATTCATTTTCTAACATGAGCTTTTTCCATGTGCGAACTTATAGTATGGATAGAAATAATCTATAATTTAATAAGTAGATTATTTAATTGATGGAGGAATCGGGAAGAAATAGGGACCTTTAAATAAGTATGTGGATTCCATGAAGAGTAAAAGTTGACTGAGTTGCATTGCATCTGTTCGGAACGAGGTGCATATCGGGAAATATCGTTGCGGGAGGTCACCCACTGAGAGATATACCGGATCACCTCAGGGCGCCGTCAGAGGGAGTTCGCTTTTTGTGTCGGATTAAATCCCAAAAATTGAACGCCTTCACCCCCAACTGCTTACTCTCCTTCCAGCCAATATTATTCAGTATTCAGTGATTCGGATTTCTTTTTTTATGCATCTCACATCTCACATTCTACAATAAATATAATAAATCTACACCCGATAGAGTATATAGTACCTAATCCCTTACCAAATGAATTAATATTATCCATCAACATTAATTACCCAAATTACTACTATTAGTCAATAGATTTTATATCATGTTTCAATTTTCAAAACATAGAGTACATAAAATAGAGTTCATAAAATTTCAGTACAAATAAAAGCTATCGATTCATTAAAGAAGGATCGTCTTACAAATTGTAAATACTCTGTGGAAGCCGTCAGACCTGATTTTATGAGGGAGTAAATGTGATTTAAAGAAAAGAAAAGGGTAAAAGGTAGATGTGATAGGGAGAGACAGAAATCAAAATGAGGAACGAAACTTATACTCTCTCGGACATCGGTGCATTATTTGTCAGCTTATGCGAGTGGCAGCTAAAGGGGCGAATGATGCGAATTTACGATGTCTCACTTTCACCACAGCGTAAAAGTTAGCGGCACCTACCGCACTGGTGACCATGGCCAAGTGTGCGTCCTCATCTGTGCAACACGTTTTTTGCATTCCTCCCACTATTTAGTGCCAAGCCTGTATCATTAACAAATTATTCTTGGAACGAATTATTCTCGGAACAACGCTACCCAGCTTCATCACTGGGGTTCCTTTTCTAAGATGCGACGGCCTTGTTTAAATGCTTACGCCGCCTAAATTATGAAAGAGACTCCTCTGCATATTATATATGTTATAAAGTACTTGGGTTACAACTTTCTGATTTAAACTTATATTGAGTGACAACATTTTCGAGAACATTACTTCATGGTGGCCACCGACCTGAGAAATCGGAAAACTTGGAAAAAAAGAGCAATTTTCAATCCATTGTTTTAATTGTTTAAAGAAAAGCAATAAAATTGATATTTGTCTCCATTATGTTAGTACACCCAGTTTCGATTAGAAAAGGATTATAAATTTATAGAAGGTTTTGCTTTGTTATTTGTATGTAAAAGTTAGGGTCGTTTAATTTTATCTGTGGCGTAATGAATGACTGAGAAATCGAGTTCTCAGAATGTTGATCGATGATTGAGACAAATGGCATTATTTTCAAATGGTAACGCGTGCAGGTCTGATCGATCGATCGATCTTTTTTCCAGGTCCGACCTTTAATCAGACTCTTTAGCTAACATATCGACGTCACCGTGAATTAGTCAGTCTTGATGGCGCGAACGATTAACACTGGCTATCGAGAAAACCGGCTGGGGGAAAAGACTAACTGCAGCAGGTTTGTTATTACAGGGGCCAATTTGTGCTGCGATCAGATCGATAACTGTCAGATCGGACAAATTCGATTACAACGGACGCCGTGCCGTTACGCTTTTGCATAATAGTGTAAAATTATTTTGTTAGACATCAGCATCACTTTTGTATTACTAAAAAAGTTTCAAGTTGCGGAAGTGAAGCTTGGGAAGATTATTTGCAGTTTTCCTTTCCAAGGGTGGCAAGGGGTAATAAATATATGTATAATAATAATATATTGGCTTCAACGCACTTGCTCGATTTTTCAAAGCTATCTTCATCTTGAGCTTGTCTTCATTTCTTACGACTAATTCAAAATGGTATTTTTCAAAAGTACGTGAGGATGGAATGGAGACTGAAAAGTAAATAATGATTACTATCAGCTTGCAGGTGAAAACCAAAGATTAATTAGTACAAGAGTCTCATTAAGCTTTCAGTAATTATCTCACTGAAAAATGCGCCTTTTAATGATTTACGCTAATCTTATTACGAATCTTTTGCGTATTTTAATTCGCGAGGAAAATTTTTCGCCTCTTCATCGATCTTTCAAAGAATCAAGTTTTTCTCTCCTTTACTTAATTTTTAATTTAAAATATCAAGGAAATCTTAAAAATATAAATACTTAAGAAAATTCGTTAAACTAATTTCGTGCAGCTTGCAATTGCGATTTGAGAAAAATACTTTTACAAAGACAAAATTCACCCCGCAGATTTAATCTTTAGGAATTATAATTTGCGTTGTTATGTACATAGTAATCAACGTCAAAAAGTTCCTGCAAATTAGAAAAAGTTTCCTTGCTTTATACCGTAGCGTGATTGCAGAATTGTGATTCTTTTCTGGTCACAATGTTCAACCAAAGTTCTTTAACTTATTTTAAATAAAAATGAGTATATTAGTTTCATTTTATTTAAATAGAAATAGAATAATAATGCAATTTAGTTGTTTATAATCTTAAAGTATTTGAATTTAAGGAATTTATAAATTGATATACTTTATTCAGTAAAAATACTATTTCTGAAAAAGTTTCTTAGCAACTTTTGTTCCCTCATTTGACATCAGTTTCACTTGCACCATCTCGATTTCACGATCCAGAATGCCAAACTCGGGTGCTCTTGAAGAAGAGATAAATGGCATAACGGTGACACCACCTGCCACGCAAATTCCTGCTCCATCTCTTATATACGTTACTTGTCCTTTCTTTAGCTTTTTTCAGAATAATTACTCTCCTTATGAGGATAACCTTCACTTTTAGGTGGTTTTTTAATAGCGGTATAAGATCTACTTCTTTATTGCTACATCTTTAAACCAATTATTATTATTCACTCAGTTTCGAAGTTTTCGAGTTAGATTTTTCAGGATATAGAAGGTGATCAACTGATCACACTTCAGTTAAACTGCTTAACATCAGTTTAACTCCCATTTAGAAAATAATTATGGGAACTATGGTGGCATTGGTATAGCGTTAGGTGCAGAATAAGCAATGGCGTTATTAATAGAGCAATGAAGCGTTGGCGGAATAACGGCGGGATATTGGAAACGAAAAAACACTGATTGTTTTGCACCGTTTATTCCAACTTCCGGCTGCAGGCCGTCGGTTGACTGAGAGCTTTCGCATCCAGCGAACTGAACTGCAATTAAAGTAATTGGCCTCATTGTGCTGTCCAAAGCGAAAGCTAGCGAATGCAGGGCACTGTCAGCCACGGCCGAAACAGAAATGTGCACCTATCCTCCTCCTGGATCTGTCCATAACCAGTGCTTCTCATCCTCGATTGCTCTTTCCCTTATTCCATACTTTTATTTCAATTTTATACTTCCATCGGTCACGACTTTAAACTGTCAATTATTCTAACAACTTATTCTTCTTGATAATATTGACCAATTATCGCAAATGAAAAGTATTCCCATGAAATCTCTTGTAATCCTTTTAAATCATATGGAATTTATTAAAAATGTATAAAATTCCAAAGAATTTATGAAAAAAATCTAGCCCCATTAATCCATGCAACACCGTTTTCCCTTCTGTATCAAAGTTTGATTAAAATTAGTTCAAAGTTCCGAATGATCTTTAATATTTTCAATATTTCTTTATTATTTCTACGCAATTATATAAATTGAATATAATTTCACATTTATCTCTTGCCTCCCCCATTCAATAACTTTTACGACTATTTTTTTATGAATTATTTATTTACATTTTGTTCATCATAGCTTTTTGAAAGACAGAGCATAAACTTATTATTAATAAGCAATTATTATAAACAGCTCTTTAGAACCTGTTTTGCATAACAGGTATATATAAGTACATACATGATGTTTTCACTCTGCTGCATATTATAGGTATATATAATATTCTACTTAGATCGAAAAAAGGGATGCAAAACTATAAGAAATAATTTACCACTATGTACTATAAGAGAAACGGGATATAATAATTTCAACTAAAAATTAATAAAGGTCACGTTTTTATAGTTTATCATAAAAATAGAAAGAAAGAGATTGATTAACATTGAATCAAAATTTCATTAACTCATCAAACTGTGTGGCAGTAAAACTTTAGATTGTGCGTGCGTCAAATTGCATCATTTAACTTATCAAGAATAATTAATTTATTCCTAATTGTTCTTTTATACGCGTTACATTATTTTATAACTGGCATCCACTTTTTGTGAAGCTTATTTGTCAATCTTTTATTCTGGCAATGATTCAATATATTATGAGATAAATTATATACATATCAATTGATCATTATTTTAAATAATAATCTTAATGTTTCACCACGGTTTTAAAACTGAAAATTTCAATATTTGAATATTTATAAATGAATTTTTCAAAATTTACCTTAAATTTACTAAGTGATTGAATTTTCCTAAATTTAGCTTCATTTTATGAGACAATATGTATAGCTTCATTAAACCTTTTACACATGCAAAATTATTCTTTGTCATGCAAGATTACGACGAAAATTTTTAATATATGCCCCAAAAAAACTCCTAGTTGAGTCAATAAATAAATGTTTTTCCCAATTAATAATGCATCCATTTCCGTTTAGCAAAATACTCCTGGGATTGCTTGCATGATTTTCCTATCATCAGTTCCCGTTTAAAGGGCCAAGCAAATTCATCTTATTTCTCTCGCATTAAAAATACTTAGTTTTAAAGTATAATTTCCCATCTCAAAGTTCATTTTCTGCTCGATTTTGTTATGCATCGTAACCACGAAACAGGCCATGTAAAAGCTCTGGAAATAATAAAGAGATATCTTGTACACACGCAATAAATAGAATGTCGTACGCTTCGTTTGAGATCCATCCTCTGATCGTGAACGTAATGATTCATTCGCAATAAAATAGAACTATGGCATTAAACTCAACTTGTAAAGAGCCGATGTATCATCGCGTGTCTTGACCAGAGAAAGCTGTCAATCTAATATAGAGATATTATAATACCGTATTTTGAGATGTCACTTTTTTATTTTACATGTCACCAGTTTTTCCTGGAAATTAGTTAAATTCGAGTTTAGTTACAAATCTAATACTTAATGTTGGAAATACATTCCCTGAAATAATCTTATCTACAATCATGTATTTTTTTCATTATTTTATTTACATAATATATTTTTAACTGATCAAATTATTTCAATTCTTATAAGATATTATATGAGAAACGCTTATATACATTTAATTCAATGTTTAATCTTGCATAACGACGAAGAATTATTTTACATGACTTTAAACTTGATTTTATATGTTACTTATGTTTTTTTCAGGATTAATTGGTATAATTAAACTTAACACACATACGTCTCACAATAAAAAATATTATTACTCACACTGAGCATTTTTCTCAGTAAACTTATAAATACCGCGCATTAAAAAAAAACTTGGTGCAGTAACAAAATAATTTTGTTGGGTCAATAAAATATTTTTGTTTGCATAGCATACCTTTTTTGTAAACCAATAAAAAGTTTAGTTATAGGTACTTCTCCATATAAAGAATCTTTACATATTAAATCATGACTAACATAAAATTCGTCAAATAAGCAGAATTTTTTCCCCGTAACGATAATAGATTATTCCTAATAGTAGAGATTTATCGCTAAATAAGTCACTATTTCGTACAGTAGGTGGAAATATATAAATGCGGTTCGAAGCCGACGACAGCGAGAGCTAGTGCATATATGTATATACATTTACATGTAACATGGCAGGTACAATAATGAGTAGGTACATACATACAACCTATTCGTTGCAGAAGTATGCTGTCGCGAGACTCGCGTGGGAGGAATATAATAGTGGTCGTTGTTGTGATCCTGACGGGGCGGAGTCGACATGCACCAACCAGCATAGTCGACCGTGTATTTCTGCCACCACCAACATTATCACTAAATACCGCTGTTACCGCCGCTGCCATGGCATCGGCCGAGAACCGTCCTCACGTGTTAAGAACGACACTTATGTTGTAGATCGCCGCCATCATGATTTACGAAAGTGCATTTTCCGCCTTTCAGCATAACCACCATCAGACAATGTCTACTGATTTCCCAAAATCAGAAAGATCATTATTCAAGTTTCACCGCGGTCGGTTTATATGTGAGGTCAAATTTACCCCCTGCGTAAACCGAATTAATCTGAATGCCAAGAAAAAACCTCGATCCAAATGCAAACAGCGTAATTAAAATGGCAGTATGTTTTTTTTTAATACTTTATACCATTCTAAGGAGTTTTTCTGTGAAATTTGGGGAAGCAGTATTAGTAAACTTTTGCTGAAGTCTGGTTGCCAATATTTGCAGCTTTATCGGGTTGTTAACATCATTGAAATTAACAGAAATCTATGAAAGATTCAAAATAATTTGAGGGGATTCAAACAGATTTTATGTGAATTGAAAAGAATACAAAAATTATCGAATGAATTAAGAAGGATTCATGTTGAATTCAAATTCAATTCGAACAATATGTGATGAGAATTCGAAAGAATTGAAGGTAAATACGAAAGAAAAAGGAAAATTAATTTAAAAAGCTTCATAAGAATTAATCTGGATTGTCTTATTGTATTTTTATTAATTCTTCTGAGATTTTTTTCGAAATCCTATCTATTTCTTCAAAAATGACATTTAATTGTCTTGAATTCCCCTGATGAATAGTTTATGGAAATTGAAATCAGTTCTTTTGAATTTCTTAAAATTCTTCTGCATAATTTTGAATATCTTTAAATTTTCTCCAATTTCTTTCAATTCTTCTCACTTCTGCTGAAGTAATTTGAATTTTTAGAAATTCATAAAATTACATACAGCATTAATAATAGTTATAGAAAATTTATCGTAGTTTTGATATTATGAATCTAACAAAATCTTTTGCATTCTTAATCCTTGAATCATTGTCTAAAAACCTTAAAACAGGATTACTCTTTAAATCGCTTTAGGAAGAATTTTAAAAATTATTGAAAACTTCCAAATTGCTCTTAAATTGCCTTGGATCTCTAAAAAATAGCTAACAAATTTTTAATTCAAAACCTCTAAAGTAAAAACTTAAATCGTTACTTTGTAAAACAAATATTCTCTCTTTCAACTTATATTATAAAATATTTAGAATTTTTTCTTATGCCATATCGTAAAAACTCCTAAAAATTGCACAATTTTTCTTATGTCATGCAAAAATTTGTGTTTTGCATCATATGTTTTGCCGCATACAATGCTGCAATATTGCTATAATATTGTACGACAATTTTGCCAATTTTGTCATCCAATATTGCCAGTAATATTGCTGCAACATTGCGTGCTGTTAGCGAACGACACTATTTAATGGAATAATAGCTTAAGTAATAAAATAATACTCATTAAAACTATGAGTTATAACTAATTACTGGTACGTATACTTCTTAAAACCCTCTAAGGGAATATTTGAATACTAAAACTAAAAAAGAAGAACGTGTAAGTACAGTAGTTGCCCCCAGCCAACCGATTGGTTATAGTAACTTATACTTGTGATTATTGTCCAAGGAAACCACATGCTTAATAACTATTATACCATAATTTTATATTGAGAACCAGAACATAAAAAGTCCATATAGATGTCACTTCATACGATAACTTTGATAGATACATTTGATACATACAAAGTTAATTAATATGAAACTTTCAGGGGTGAATTCTATACTTAAAGTAGAATTTTATATAGTTTTTTATAAGGAAGAATTTCACGAATTTTAAAAACCGCGATCTTCTTGGTGCGGATACCAGAAACGAACTAATCGCTCTTTTCGTGTTCCATTCCTGAGGAAGGTATAACTTGGAATTTGGCAAGCTTCCGAAGAGCTGTCCGTCATTCATCTGGCCTCATGATAATTAACACCGCGAAATACAGCCGATAGTCGTTCTGTGGATTGCCCACTTAACCATTACCTAAAGTGCACTTCACGGGACTTTTAAGTGAGAAACTTAATTAACTTCCAGAGCTAATCAAGGAAAATCAATTCATTGGAGAAAATGTATTAATGGCAACAATCAGATGCGACTTATTTGAAGGTCTGAGTTGAAAATTCTTGTAGAGGTTCTTTTACATCAGAGAAAAAAATTCTAGTTTACTCTCTAAAACTGAATCAGTCAAATTCCACTGATTTTCAGTGACTCTTTTCTCACGATTTTAATTAATGAAAATTCACTGAGAATCAGTCAAAAGTCACTGAAATTTTCAGTCATCTTCACTAAACTACTAAAAATTTCAATGACTTTTCACTGATTTCCAGTAGATTTTTTACTGATTAAAATCGTGAGAAAAGAATCACTGCAAATCAGTGGAATTTGAATGGTAATCAGTCAATTTCACTGATTCAAGTTTAGAGAGTATTTTTTACAGTTTCCTTTTGTTATATTTAAGTCCGTTTTTAGACTTAAATAGAATGGTGTATATAGAGTTTCAATAATCGAAGTTAAGCAGTTCTTGACTGAGTTAGGCTCGGATAAAGTACCTAGGAATCCTTGTGAATTTCGAATTCTTGAATAATTCTTTTCAATCCTTGCTAATTTTTACGAATTTCCTTGAATTCTTGTCAATCCTTTTGATTTTTCTGAGCTTTTTGAATACTTGCTAAAGCTATTAAATTTTTTTAAAATTTTTGTGAATTCATGTGAATTCTTTTGAATTCTACAACATTCCTTTAAATTCTTATAGTGGATCCACGGTGGAAATCTATACAGAGGTTCCTGTACAGAAGTAAAGAAACGTCTAGATGAATTTTAAGCTCGGAAGAGCCGGAAAGTAAATTTTTGAGTTTGAATCTTCCTGTAAATGAGCATGACAAATTTTGGACAAAATTTTAAACATAATGTAATATAAATACTTATAGAGCGATTGATACACTTAATGCTGTTAGGTCCTTTGTTGAAGCTATTCCGGTTTGTTCAGACGCGTCGTATATAGGAAAGTCGTGGAGCAATTTACGTGTCAGCTTGTCAGGGTGTAATTTGACTGATAGAGGCTCTTTCTGCTATGCGCGGCACACAAAGGGACGGACAGGGCGCTCGATGGTAGGTAATTGCGACCGAAAAAACCGCTCGATTTCAAAATATCGGCGTTTTAACGTGCCACAAATAATGCCGAGCCTCAGGGCCAAATATCATATATACGTTAAATGATGCCAAACTGTTGTGGAAACTACAATTTTATTGTATTATATCTACACTTTAATGTTGCTTTCTTCCATCGACTCGACCAATAATTCTTTGCAGAAAGAAATACATAAAACAAAAGATCTGATTGGCCTAAAAGCACATCAGTAATTGAGACACAACATTATCAAAATTATGAAAAGTATTTTTTTACACCTAGATAGAAAAGAGTTTTTTTTGAATCAAATAAAGATTTCTTTGATATAGCGCTAAAAAAATGTATAATTGATATAAATAAAATTTATTTAATATAAAAATAAACATTTATTTGGCCCTATATCAAAGAAATGTTTATTTGATTCAAAGAAACTTTTTCCTGAGTGTAGAAATCAGGATTAAGTTCAATATTTCAAGTATCAGACTGTAACAGTAATAAAAAATGTACAGACTGAAAACTTAAACATTTTTTTTATATAACAGAAAATACTTCCTTGAAAGGGAGAAAAAATAACATATTTTTTATCTATTTACTTAATTAAACAAGGTTTTTTTATTTGAATACATTCTTGTATGAATTTTCTACACGATTCTTTTTTTATTTTCTAGTCAGTAAATATCTCCAAGTTTTATTTCAACTTTAGATAATAATGAGAAAGAAATTGAGGTACATACTTGGATGTCTTTACTCTCTATAAACTACTATTCTATCTAATATATTACACATATCAACTAGGATAAATTTGCCATATACGCCTGTTAATAGGCAACCCAAACAGTCGCTTTGTATGTCTATTTATAACATAATTATGCTAACATTTTTAGCTAAAATTTGTTAACATTATCTTCCATATTTATTTAAGTCTTCTAAAAATAGTAGTGATTAATTTAATAGAGTTTAAAATTTATAATTAAATATCTAAATATCAATTTTCAATAATAATTTATTATGCCCACATATGTATTAATATGTGATTAAAACAATATTTTTCATTCAAACATACTGATCAGCAAATAAATATAAATTGAATTATAAATAAAATTCCTTTTCTCTATTGTAATCTCACGAATTGTAATAATTTAATATACAAGAGGTCACAGTGATAAAGCCTTGAGCTACTATTTTATCAAAACATATATGTGCGATGGTGGTGTAATGGTCAGCATAGTTGCCTTCCAAGCAGTTGATCCGGGTTCGATTCCCGGCCATCGCACACTTTTTTTATATTTTTATACATTCTTCTTTTTATGAATTTAAAAAATTAATTTTTAATTAATTTTTGAAAGATATTTGCATTTTTTAAAGATTAATTTCGCTATAAGTTCCAGTCGTTAAATTTTAAATGAATTTCAAATCGCTTAATTTAGGTATAAATAGATCTACAGTTTGAAGAGTTACAATTAGAAATTTTTTTAAATTTGAATGATGTAAATTGTGTGATTTAAATTTTTTTTAATTGACGTAATTCAATTTTGATATCTAATGCTTGGAATTTGAGATTAAAAACCGGAAATATGCAATTCCAGCGAATTCCCTAGAAATTGGGAAGAATTTGCTCTCTTTTATTGGTAGCATTGATAAACTCCCCATATCCGTTCGATTAATCTTATTACCCCCCACCACGAACCACCCAATCCTCCCCACCGTTTATCGTTTGTTTCGTGTGGTTTCGTGTGCAAAGTTGCACAAACTTGCTAAGTGGAAACACTGGAAACCGGCGATTGTTGAAAATTATTTTTCCAAGAGTAGGAAGCATTTTTGCATTTGCTCGTCACTCGTGAGTCAGCAAAAGCAGAATTTTTTGCTATTTTCTACACGATAAAACATTCGCGAAAAAACACTCTGAGGAAATGGCTGTTAAAGCAGTGTGCGTTCTCCAAGGAGAGGTCAAAGGAACCTTATTCTTCGAGCAAGCTGTAAGTTAATTATCAAAATAATTAAGAATTATTCTTTCCTATCACTTACGATTCGAGAAACGCAATATTAGCTATCTGTTATTTCCAGGGAGACTCTCAACCTGTCAAGGTCACAGGCGAAGTTACCGGCTTGAAAAAAGGGCTACATGGTTTCCACATTCATGAATTTGGCGACAACACAAATGGTAAATATTTTTTCATATCATTTTAAGGCTTTTGAATCTTAACTTTGGAATCTTATCTCTGTGTTTCTCTGTTCTAAATATATAGTGTAAAGGTGACTAGTGATTTCGAATTACCAACGTTTCATAACAAGTGAACTTTGATAACAATTAATAAGCAGTTCTACAAGTATAATATTTTTCTATTAAAATTTTAATTTGAAAAACATTAAAATTTATAAACTCATTATTTGCGTGATTTAACACTTGATTTTTTTTATGTTAAAGTGAAAGTATATTTTTTCTATTCTTTATCATTTAATAACACGTTTCAAGAATAATCAAACATGACATTAAAATCGATATTTCAAGATGGTTTTCAGCTCTTCTCTATTCACTTACACTTATTTATCTTTGACACGAATGAACTTCTTGTATTCTGTTGAGATAGTTAAGTTTATTTTTATTTATTTTTTGTTTTGAAACCTGTTATCAACATAATTATTCTTTTTTGAAATTCATCCAATTCTTTTTTAAATCCATTTTGCTTAGTTTAAAGATCTGACTATCATTCAAACTAATTTTCTTGATGAGTATTCTTACGAATTTATAAATATTAATGCATGATATTTTGAATATGTACAAGGTTAACGGAAAACTTCTGATCATTATAATACCTCTTATAGTGCATTTTCGGTCTTTGTTAAACTTTTTGTAGGAATTTTTCATCCAAAGTAACAAATATAGATAACCGAAACTAATTCTATAAAATTAATTTCTTTAATATTTCAAATTGATCAATTTTTATAGAAATAAAAAATGTAAATTTTATTTGCAGGTTGCACAAGTGCAGGACCACATTTCAATCCAAACGGAAAGGAACATGGTGGACCAACTGATACTGTTCGTCACGTTGGTGACTTAGGCAATGTCGACGCTGGCGACGACGGTGTAGCAAAAGTCAACATAACTGACAAGCAAATCCAACTTGTGGGAGACAATAGCATTATCGGAAGAACTCTTGTGGTTCACGCTGATCCAGACGATTACGGAAAAGGTGGACATGAATTGTCCAAAACTACTGGAAACGCAGGTGCCCGTTTGGCTTGCGGAGTCATTGGAATCACAAAGAACTGACTCAAATCTGATACCAGTTCAAAACTTTAACTATATACTTATTATGTAATTAGCTTCCAACTTAATGTCTAAGACAGTGATTTAAAAAATAAATATCATTCCTCATTCTTGATCTTTGTCTTCTTTTTTTTTCATTTGCAAAATGTTAATTTTGTTAATATTTTTCAAAGAAACTTTTTTAACAGCTTTTTAATTCAGTTAGATAAATAACGAATCAATAGAAATCATGGGTTATTGTTTATTAATAATTATTGAGTAATTGAAACAACTTTAATAAAAAAAATGTTTTTATTGAAATACATGTTATGAGCTTTCTTTTGCTCTTTCATGTTTCCATTTGGTATTTACAAACTGTTAATTTCAGTAATATTGTGATGTGAAACGGATAGAAATTAAAAGGAAAATTTCTCATTAACATTTCATGAATCTACTTATGATATCGAATAATTTATACACGTTGATTTCATAACGAAATGTTTAAAAACTAAAATCATTTGTAAAAATGTTGACATAGAAAAACTCTTATCTTACAAGATTAAACATATTTGTCTACAAATTAAAATAATTACTAACATTTAAACATATACTGTTTAAGAAAATACCTTTGGTTTTCATTAACCACTTTAAAGCTCAAATTTCCAAATAGTTTAAGTTTTTTAAACCTTAAATTTGAAAATTTATAGAAAAAATTGCAAATTTTTTATTTATGGTTTAAAGAGCCACTGAATTCCGAATTCCAATTGCAGAATACAAAATAGTGTTTAAGAATATTTCTATTTGTCTTCTTTTTTTGTCTCTATTGGGTACTATTTCTTTTTTCTACCAATTATTTCCTGTCTGTCTGAATTCCCACATATTATTTGAATTTTGTTTGTAGTAAGGAGAAGACCTGGTAACCATGGGGCTCATGGGGCTATGCATGATAGAAAGTTGATTTGGGTGTATCGGAACTTGTCTCCGAGGTGGCTCTCGATTTCCCCTCAATAACATGAAAATAAGCCAATAAAACCCGCCTATGCACTTTGCTATGGTATTTATCATGCTTATAATAATTGGAGTCATTGAATTAATTAGTATCGACAATTCATGCGTCATTTTCACCATGAAATCAAGGATAAAAGCTCCACCTTTGATGATACAAGTAGCGATTGTGAGGATAAGTACCATACTGAATTTTGATGCCTCGCAGAGATTTGCAAACGTACATATCTAAAAAAGAACATTAGAATCAAATATTGGTTCATAAAATGTTAAGTTTAAGTATATTTTTATACTTTTTTATCAATTGTATTATACCTCTTTGAGATTTACAGTCATAAACTCTTCGATATCGACTTTTTTCTCCTCTATTTCATAGGGCCGAAGACATTTTAATTGTACGTATATCTCGTTCTCTTTGAATTTCACAGAACGTACTTGGAACCAATACTTTCCAAACGGTACTTTATCCAATTGGACCCATAAGCAGTAACCTTTCTGGTCATAGGTTTCTGTATTTCCTACCAAATGCAGTATTTTATTTAAAAATCTTCTTACATATTTATATCAAATTTTAAAGCTCAATTCTTTTTTGCTAAAATTTTTACAATTTCAGTTAACTAATAAATTAATTATTTCTCCAACATTATAACATTAATCAACCTTACTTGTGATTCCAAGCCATTTTTTGTCCCCGTAATCAGCTACTACAATTTTTTGAATTGCTTGTAGAAACTTGATTAATTCAGTTTCAGTTTCACTGCATTCGATTACGTCTCTGGAACGTAATAACAATCAGTAGATCAATATTCTGATACATGAAATTAACATATAAAAAGATTAAATGAAATCAAAACACATTCAAGACTATTTTAACCTGTAATCTTGCAATTTTTCCACATATCGTCTCGCAGTATATTCTCCGACAAACACTTTCTGAGATAATATCCTCTTCACTAGCTTTCTACAATCAGTAACAGCTGGTGGAGTGGTGCCCGAAAACTCTTGCGAATCAGTAGAAAAATCCATTCTGTCTAAGGCTTGCGACTGAAACACATGAAAAAAATATAGATAGATAATTTCTCAGTTCTATGTAATCTGAAAATTCACTATCTTCATTTTACTTAACAAATCTTAAAATGCGATATTTTTGTGCTCTTTAGCCGAGCTTATTAATTAAATTGAATTATGGAGTTTTATTCTAAAATTTGTTTTGCAGTTTTGGGTGAAATGAAGAAATTATATTGTTTGGTTGGAGAAGCTAAACTTTCACATTTTTGAAATTTAGTTATTTATTTTTAAATGAAGATAAAAAACACCTGACTAAACTAAAAAAGAAAATTTTTAGTATGAAATATATACTTATATATCTTAAATGTGTAATTTTACCGCTGAAAAACGAAACATCAATTTCTAACCTCCTCCATTGAGTTTATACTGAATCATTTACCTTATTTTCAGAAGCTGGATATTGATACTGTAAAATTCATTCAATGATCAGTACATTTTTGAAAAATTTTCTGCTAAACAATAATTTTATTTATAACACTAATAACAAAACCGACAAAACTGACAGCTTCGAAAAATAGACTCACCACTGTACTCAGCATGCAATTTTAATCGTTTTCGTATGTTAATCCATGATTTGATAAATATGAGATCAAAGTACAAGAATTTTTCACAAAATTGATTTTGTACAAAAGATAATTCTCAAAAGTCCCACCCCAATAGTCAAATGGATTTCAGGAATGTTTTGCTTTTGCTGGAATCAGCTGACATCTGCAGGGACGTAGCGAGGGGGGGGGGGGGGGCAAGGATGATGTTACACCCCCTCAGATGCATTTTCAAAATTTTCAGATAATTAGACGATTCAACTATAAAATCGGCAAATTTTACTTATTTAGTTGACATTTAATATGACAATACTCATCCCCCCAAATTCAATTCGCTCGCTACGCCCCTGTTATTTGTTTTTTTTTTTACTTTTTACTAATCGCACCTGCTCCTCAAACAATACAATATTCCATTTTAAAAATTTAGAATAGGATTATTGTTTATGTTAATATTGTTAAAGCACTTCCTTCCTGCAGAATTCCCATAGGAGAACTTTATAAATCTATATTTAAAATTGAAGGAAATATTGTATGGAAAAATGAAGACATCAAAGACGATTGAGACGAAAATATATTTGTGTAGAAAACAACGGTTACTTACAGACATGTTTTACAAAACTACACAAATAAAAAAAACAGCTCTCCTCGAATTTTTCTTAAACACTTCAAAATTTTGAAGGATCAAATAGACAAGACCATGAATTAAATTTCGCTCTAATTTTGCAAATTCCTATAATAAAATTTCGAATTACTAGATAAAACAAATTGAACTGAAGATCGAAACTCTTCTATAGAAGAATATACAAATTTTGTCCTTGTCTTTTCACAGAATTTTTTTATATTAAAATTAAAATTAGTATACAATCGAATTTATGAAATTCAAATGTTTCAATTTGCATCAAAGAAAATAACCCGAAGATCGCCTAATCATTATCACATCGTAGTTACATACAAATCATAATTAAATGAAAAACCGACGCTCTCTTGAAAATAAAGATTATTACGCTATATAATTTACCTAACTGTAAGTTTCATCTATTTATTGAAGAGACTGTGCAGTCAAACGCATTTCGAGATACAAGATTGAGCTCGCATTTCTCGCACTGAAGCCTTTGATTTTGTTATGTTTATGATACTGTATCAAAGTAACTTACTTTTGGTTATTACAAGTAAAGACCGTGTATGACTGTGTTTGTGAATCTAAATAGAAAGTATGTGCTAATAAAAGTATGAAAAATGAATCTGATTAAGTTAAACGAGGTAAATACCTCGAATGTTGAATTCTTTATTTACAAAGTCTGAAGGAGGCAAGTCCTGAAAATGAAGAAAATGAATCTCTCGATTCTTTCAGAGTTGTATCCAATATCTGGCAGAGTGAATTGAATAAATTAAAAACTGATGAATACGTGACGAGATGATTAAAAGTAATTAATGTAATACGAGTACTTAAAACTTTATAGATTTATTACCGTGAAACAAAATAAGCTACAGAAGAATTCAGCTTTTAACTCTGGACACAGTCATTCACAGTTGTTCAAAATAACTCGGTCAAAAGTTACTTATGGTAATCTCTAAAAAATTTAAATAAATGGAGATGTTAACTAAAATGAGTCGTCCACGGAAACGGAAGAATTTTAAATGTTAACAAATTAAAGTTGAAAGGAGGACTTTGTTGTGTGGGTGGATATTTTTTATAAATTGTCCTTTGATTTTTGTTTCAGCGTTTCAGCTGACACGAGTTTCTGTTGATATTCCGCCTCTTTGAACCTTCAACCATTCCACGAACTCGTCAAGCATTACTGGCCCTGCAAAAAAGTAAGTTTTTAAATTTTTAATTTGATTGCAAAATAAAATATTAAAATATGAAAATTTTTACTCACAAGCTCCGTCTAAATCGTAATTAGATAGATCGTGATTAATTGTTCGTGAGAATTCCAAAATGTTGCACCACTGATCTTTATTGATCACTTTGTACTTGGACTGATCAAGAAATTGTGCAAACTGGGAAAATAATGGCCAATGCTTTCCTAGTAGTAATTGTAACATTACTCTTGCCGTCTCCATGTCCATACTTCGCTGATCCTTATCCTAAAAGTATAGAATTCAATTTTTTAAAACTCATAACACTGTATCTATTTTTATAAATTCTTTCTGATCATTTTTCTATTGTTTATAGTAAGGCGTTATGTGAAATTTCTTACAGAAAATTTATGGAATTCAGAGAGATCTGAAAAGGAAATTTTGCGATCACTTCGATAATTGGGATTATAAATTAAAGATACATACCCTAGCAAAATCGTAAGCGTATCTGTATATTCCCTTAAACGTGTGAGGGTCATTTAGTATGTTCCTTAGGGTGTCGAGTTTATGTTGTACTTTGTTAATTGAGTCGCAATGCAGTTCTGAAAGGCCTTTGAGCCACTCATTCATTGTAAAGAAGCCCATTTGACGAGCATTCATTTTAAACGCTAAAACCAACATCACCACATTTTCCGGTTCCACGCCGATATCTTCACAAAACTTTTCCATTCCCTCTGGACCAAGCGTTTCCGGATCATCGGGGGTCGTGTATTCTCTAAACCACGCGATGCACTTTTTCTGTGAAAATGACGTACTCGTAACATCTTCTGTTTTCGTATACCGCCGGGAACTGAAACGACACCATATTCTACGATTAATAAAAATTCAAAACTATTTTTATTGGACATAATATAGTAATTACTAACTGGTTAGTTAGTGTCAATTAATTATATTCGAAATTTGAGCATCTTTTATTTAGTTAACTACACACCTCTCGTCTTCCATGCACTTTAAGGGGATTTAACATACAATTTCCAATATCGAAATTAATTTAACAACCTCAGAAGTGATTCGATATTTACACTATTCGTGAAGTTATTACTCTTATTTTTTACAGTAAAATGGTCTAAAGAATAATTATATTTGATTTATGCGAAGAGAGTTAAACAATAAGTAGAAACTATGATAGCTTTTTGTGTCATTGTAGAAAAATAATCGGAAAACGTATACTTGATATTCAGACACGAAAAGGAGACCAACTCAAACACCAGGGAAGGGCAGACTAAAATTGTGAGCGGTCTATTTTCGATTTACCTTGTGTGGATGCTTGACTAGTGTGGGTGAGAGTACAGGAAGAGAGGAGATAATTTCGATCCTTTACTATTGTCAAGGTTACAATTAAGTCACCAGACTGAATTATGTAAATTCAATCAAGCTTACATTTAAAAAAAAAACATATTTTTTATATGAAAACAATAACAAAATTGTATTAATAGAAATTGGGTTACTAAAAGAAACATACTGATAATACTAATTCTAATAAATCTAAAACTCAAGTAAACAAAATTCCAGCCACTTAAAAATATTTTCAAAAAAATTTGCATACTTTTCACCCGAATAATTCAGGATAGAAACTGATAATACTTTGATTTAATGTTACTTTGACGATTGAAGATGTTTTTTCTAAATTTCTAATCATCCTGACGGATAGTCGCAGGATATAATTATTATTTAACAAACCTGGCAGTGTGTCTAAGTCGCTTGGATGGATGCCTTGGCATGCTTTCTTCTTGAGCACTTGGCGACATTTCGTTGGAATTATGATTATTAGTACTGGAGGGCGCTCTTCGCTTACTGCGAGGCATCCCTCCCCAATTGAATCCTAGTCTTCTACTGGCACTGCAAGATTCTTTGCTTTGAGATTCCTCCCTCCACTTTGTCTAAAAATTTTTTAAAATCCATTTATATTATTTTAAAGTAGTTTAACATTCAAATTAAACGAAAAGTGTGGAAAATCAAATCGGTTCTAAGTTGTCTAAGGTTCAGGTCAAAAACAAAGATCTTCAAATTTAAGAATAATACTTAGATTAAATTTGAAAATTCATTTTAATATTCATGATTCATGATATTCGATAAAGCACATTAATCAATTTCCTCGTTAATTGCAATCTCATCTTTCTTACTAAGCCCAACGAATAAAAAAACCCAAGCTTCATTAATCATCGAGTATCCTTACAACAAAAAACCCAATTCAGTAATTTCAGAGCAAACAAAATGTTTCAATCATATTGAAACATTCTAATTTCGTAGTTGTAGAACAACAGAAATCTTTCAATTTTTGGTTCTAGGTCCATTTTACAATAAAAATAACAGCAAATTTAAAATGAATCACGCTAAACTTTAAATATCAAACCCAAATCTCCTTGAATAATGCTGTTCGTCTCAGTGACTCAAATTTGCATTTATGCCCCTCGCTGTTTGATATCACAAACCTTAATTAAAATATGTAACGGAAATCGACTTACCAGGTTACTTTGAGGCACGTTGCTAGACAAATTGAAGGAATTAAATATGTTCGTTATAAATCCAATTTCGTTGCGTTGTGCCGTTTTGACGTTGGAAGCCAGTGAGGTTATGTTCATCAAACCATTCTGGGATGCATAATTTAATGATTTCACCAAAATTGTATCCGTTTACAAATCTGCTTTGTGATAATGTATCACGAATCGGAAAAACGAAGATGAGTGTTTTCTAGAAGAGAATTTGAATCAGCTGACCGAGAATAAGAAACGTCCGAATGGGTGAAAAAAGAGGGGGAAGCAAGGACAAACGATTATTGAATATCCGAGAGAAAATGCGCAAACTTGTGAATATATGATAGAAATCTAAAAGATTTTGAAATAAATGTGAAGAAATCAAAGAAAATTGGGCATCTTAGGTACGAAGAAGCCCAAGGAGATAGTAAAAAAATTATAAAGTTTTAGAGCATCTCTATACCTTTTTTGAATGCTGAGGCAATCAGTTTGCAAAATTTTCCTCGGTGGACAAAAACTTCCTGTGTACAATCGAGTCGATTACTGTATAAAAGAGAGAAAATAATCACTGAGAACCGTTCACTTTAATACCTTATTTACTTAAAGCGTCTTTTCCAATTCTGACTGCAAAACTGCTAATTTTTTTTTTACTTTTCATCATTGGCCATTGCACGGTTTCATTACATTTTGTCGCCACTACGGGGCATTCGTGTTTTCGCGTAATTTTCGCACTTAACAATTTCTCAACCAGTCTCTACTAAACACGCGACCATAAATGGAATAAGATTTCAACAATACATGCCACACTGCACGCTTTCGCGTTTATCGCCTAACGTGTTCTCGTTTTTCGATCATTAAAAAGGGAATAAATAGATTATTCTCTTGAAAATTAAGCTATGATTATTTTAAAATATTTTGGATAAATTATTAGTAATATTAAATACATTTTAACAATGTCAAGTTAATGTAATTAGTAGAATATTAACTTTTAAACTAAAAATATAATTTTTTTAATTTCGAGCTTGGAAAGAAATTGATGCCGATTGGTTAAGAAAATTCGACCGCAGCGCCATTGCTGAGGAACTCTGAAAGAGCGCCAAATTCAAATTTTAGGATACTGAAATCTTATTAGACAAGTTTTTCTAAAAAAGTATAAATCTTTATTAAAGCGAAATAACTTTCAAGTTAATTATTTAATTATTGCTATGTGAAAGCAATAAATTATTAAACTTATAACTACAACATAGGCTTTGGAGAACAGAAATAGTAGTGGTACTTTTGACGTACGATTTGCGAAAGCATTGTTAATGTTTTCAAACATCCTTCTGGATCGAAGGTTTTAGATAAGCGATGAACCTCTATAAGAGGTTTTCCATCGAAGTTGACTAGTCTTCCGTATAATTTGCATGGAACTTTTAATCCCTGTAATAATATAAACATAAAATAATACATCAATCATAAAGTATAGCAAAATATTTTAAAAATGTACCACACGATAATCATTTTCAGAAAGATATTCGCGTTTACAACATCCAAGAGACAACTGTATAGACACGTGATTATTTGGATTGTAATTAAAAAGAGTAGCTTCGTGCCAATTTTCTCCGAAAACTATTCCTATTGTCTGTATCTCTTTTATACATTCAAATTCAAAATCATTTTTATCAATGTAGTGCGGAATATTTTCCAATAAAATAGGCATATAAGGCGGTCCACCATATAAAATATTTTCTCTTGTAGTCAAACTCTTCATCCACTCTGTATCGTCCTTTTTATCATCATCACGACTACTAGGACCTAAAAAAGTAATTATTTCTAGATTAAATTTTTTAAAAATTAAAAACAATGAAATATAATTACAAAAATTATTTTCAAAAAATCAGTGTCTATTCGTACCGAAAAAATCCAGCTATTTGCAGTGGAAATTGGGGTACGTGTAGCCACTGCCTTCAAAATTTAAATTACCAGGAGTATTTATATTTCCAACTGCAACACTAGCAAGAATCGGTTGCCAAGATTGTGAAGACATGATTTATTAAAAAATCATAAAATAAACTTTAATTACTTCTGTTATTTGTCTGAATGGTGAGAATAACAGATTTCGGAACGATGACGATTTTTTCGTTCTCCAATTTTTTGACTTCATTAGTTGATTTGTTTATTTCTTTTCTTATAACTTACACTTATTAAAACACTGTGGATTTCCACACAAATTTTGACATTTTGTAAAATCTAAGCCACAAAAAGCCGGAAAGCCGGGAAACAGATGATTCGGATTCGCAATATCGGTAGAGTAAATTACAATAAGTTACCGACTGAGTTGAGTTGCTAAGAGTTTCTCCGCTCAAGCGAAAGAGGCGGGCCTAAAATTGATACAAGTTTCAAATATTACTTGTAATTCGATAGTTGAATTACCACAAAAATAATATAAATAATTAGAAATGTAATAACATTTATTTTTATACAGATAAGTTTTAAAAATAATAAAAATGCAGGAGTGCACACGGTTGGACGTTTTGAACGTAGCCTAGTTGCATTCATTGCATTCCGCAAGCGCGGTGCGGACTACGGAGTGATGCATTCTGGGTACACTAGTTGCCATCTTGGATCTGGATGGCATGGCCCTGTTAACTAAATGACGAAGTGCAAGATAATCTGGCAATACAGTGAGAAAAAAAGTGTATTTTGCCTGAAAACGATCGATCTCCTACGCATGGAAATATTTAATAAAGAGTGATAGTGCGTTACGCAAAACATTTTTACGATGGACGCCGTAAAATCATTCAACGCAGAGGTAAGTATCTGTCTTGATTTTGGAGGTCATTGCAGAAGGGGCAACCCTCCCTATCCTCAGGGCCGATAGGCAAAATATCTCCTTAATAATCTACATTCACTGCATTTTAAACTTTTATCAAATTCCAAATTCAAAACCTTCATAACCTCTAAAAAATCAGACTTAAAAAACATCTCAACTTCCTGAAAGTTTTTCTCTTTAGCACCTTTGCTTTCAACTGACGCCGCACACACTTCTTGATTACATCGTATACCTCTCATTTTTATATTTATCCGTTTTTTTTGCATTCTCTGGAAAGCTTAAAACTTTTCTATATATCTTTAAATTCACTCGGAAACACTATCCGCGGTTTATTGACTGCAATTTGAGTGGGGAGATTAAAAGCTCTTGGACTTACTAAGCTCTTCCGTCTTTCATATCCAAAGAATATATGTAATATAAAATTTTATGATCAAAAATTGTGGTGTTCTAATGTTTTCAATTTAGTGAAAGTGCGAGAGAAAGTGAGGAATGTAGATTATTGTAAAAATTTCAAGATAATTATTAAATTCAATTGAAATATTAAAAGTTCTGCATGTATTTATAACTAAAAAAAATTTCGAAATTCTGTTTATTAACTTACTCAATTATTTACCTTACAGCTGTCTGCTCTCTACGATGTCAAGCCACCGATATCGAAAGCGAAAATGAACTCGCTAACGCGAGGAGCGATAAAGGCCATTAAATTTTACAAGCATGTTGTCCAGAGTGTAGAAAAATTCATACAGAAAGTAAGTTCTGCTTCCAAACTATTTTGTAAAACAAATATTATTTAAAATTTAAAGTAAATTTCCTTGCTATGTATTTTAATTCAATTTCATTTTGTTTCTAGTGTAAGCCTGAGTACAAAGTCCCAGGCCTTTATGTCATAGATTCGATTGTAC
Organism: Synergus umbraculus; assembly: GCA_900474325.1. Classification (NCBI taxonomy): domain Eukaryota; kingdom Metazoa; phylum Arthropoda; class Insecta; order Hymenoptera; family Cynipidae; genus Synergus; species Synergus umbraculus. The sequence goes on from UCOK01017855.1 coordinate 58,725, forward strand.
GTCAATCGAGGCACCAATTCGGTGTCGAGAAGGATGTCTTTGCTCCAAGATTTGCAAAGAATATGCAGATGACATTTTTGAATTTGCTCAAGTGTCCGCCCGAGGACAAGAGTAAGGTTATCCGAGTCTTAAATCTCTGGCAGAAAAATGCAGTCTTTCCTCCGGAAGTCATCCAACCACTCTTTGATTTAGTTGATCCTAATCATCCAATTCACAAAGAGCAGTCAGTCAATACCAACGGTAAATATTAATACTAAAATAAATATTATATTTTTGTTTAATTTTTAATTTACTTGATTACATTTTTACCTTGTAATTTCAGGAGTGAATGCTATCAGTGCGAATGCAAAAGCATCACCTACCATAAAAAATACTCCAAAAGATCCGAAAATGTTCTCGAGCACCAAGACAATCGATCCTGTATGGCTGGCTCAGACGAAAATAGAAACTGCCAATATGGTAAACGCTCATAAGCTTTTGGTTAGTGATTTTGTTTATTATTTGACTCGAACGCATAGTTGGAACTTCAAAGTGTTCAGGTTCTTCAAAAGTATCTTATCTGGAAAATTATTTTTGTAATTGTAATAGGCTCACAATTTTCTTCCCTAAAGTATAATAGGGATTCTGAGGCCTGTTTTTATACTATGTATTAGCTTGGTGTTATTGTTAATGTGTAAATGATGCTTGTTGATTATTGCCGCCCAGCCAAAAAAACTCAAATAGATTTTGTATGAGCGAAAGAATCAATGTTGTAGACTAAATTTGAGCTAATTTTTTTATTGCTTTTCTTTTTTTGGGTAGCAGAATTGTTTGTTAGAGAAATGCTCTATTTATTTGTAGAATAGAATCTGTGCACTGTGATTGTTCATATTATTTTTTAGTTGGCTTGCTAGTTAACAGCTTATTAAGTTGATCTTAAATATACAGGCAAATTTACAGGGACAGTCAAGCTCGAATCAGGTAGATGTAAACTTCCTTGATCAACTGCAGCACCTACAACAATTGTTACTGAAAAAGCAGGAGGCTGCAAATGAAGCTCAAAGTTCCGTCAAGTTCGACAAAAAGCTTTTAGACTTCGATTATGGAGAGGAAGAGGATGATGATGTAGTTGTTACGAGCAGTTCTCCCGCTGGTAATCCCAATATTAATCAACACAACACTGTATCCACGACTGGAAGTCTGGAGAGTCTGGGACTTTTGCTAACAAACCCGGAAGTTTTGAGGCAGTTACAGACACTACAACAAACTATGCAAGGTGGTGGACAATCGCAGCAGGAAATGGAAGAGAAGATGCGCAAGTTACAGCAGATGAAGCAACAAGAGGATGAATTTGACAAGCATCTCGCCCAAACTGTGCCGGTAAGTCAATTATCATTACTTTGTAATGATGATTGTGATCACTGTATTATGTTCGGAAGATTCGATAAACCAATCATTGCAGAATCTCCCTTTTGCATCTGAGTGCGACTTGAAGCCTTCCGATGTCATAAAATCAAACCAAGGGATGTACCCTGGGAATTCTAATTCTGGAATTATAACGCAGGATATGAGTCAACCTCCACCAGGATATCCACCAGCTCTGCCATTTACATCACAGCCTCCGCCTTTAATCAGGCCAATCCCACAAGGAACGGCTCCCGTCCAAAGTCCTCTTGTTGAGGAAAGGTATGTTCCTTTTAAAACGAAGGAAATACATACAATTATAAAAGATAACATATTTTTAGTGGATTTTTAAATTCATTTTATTTTTTCAATAGAAGTGCAACTGCAAGACGAGACAGTAGTAGTGTCGAGATAGTGAATGAACCTGCGAGATCCCAAAGCAGATCACCTGAACGATACCGTCGCCACAGCCGATCTCGGTCTCCGCGGCACAGAGATAGGGAAAGAGGACGCGACAGGGACCGAGAAAGAAAATCTCGATCAAGGTCAAGGTCGAGACGAAGAAGGTAGCCTCAAACTGTTGCATTGAAGCTAACTTATTTATCTTCTGGAAAAACTGCATCTGTTGCAGTTTCATGTCTGGAAATTAATTTAGGTTTTTTTTTCTTTTAGATCACGTTCAAGAGATCGCAATAGGAAGCGCGAAGAGAGTCGAGAGAAGTTGACAGAGGAGGAACGAGAGAAGGAGAAGGAACGTAAAAAAAGAGGACTTCCTCCAATTGTCAGAGACAAATTGAGTGGTAGGTTTTCAATTACAAATCAGTAATAGTTTGAACTTTTTATTTTAAAAAGTGTGCACCGTTTTTCTTACTTCTTTTCGAAGAATCAAAGTTATTTAAAAAATAATTTCTGTGTTGTAGTTTGCAGTACAACGCTTTGGGTAGGTCATTTATCAAAATTGGTGCATCAAGAAGAGTTGTCCGATACCTTTGGTGAATTAGGAGATATTGTTAGCATCGATTGTATTCCTCCACGAGGCTGTGCTTTCATATGTATGAATAGAAGACAGGATGCGTTTCGAGCACTAACGAAGCTTAAGAATCATAAAATGCAAGGAAAAGCAATAACGGTAGTTTTAACGGACATATTTTTTCAATTGCTCTTTTTTTTTTGTAGAATTGTAGAATACTCAATAAGATTATTTTTTGCAGCTCGCTTGGGCTCCGGGGAAAGGAGTTAAAGGAAAAGAATGGAAAGATTATTGGGAAGTAGAGCTGGGAGTTAGTTATATTCCTTGGAATAAACTAAACAACATCACTGATCAGGAACTCGAACTTCTAGAAGAGGGTGGTATGATTGATGACGATACGCTACCTCCGAAATTAAGAGGTAATTTTATTAATATTAAATATTAATACACAGGGCATAGAAGAAATGCCTTAAATGAAATTTCATTTAAAAATCCATATTTACAATAAAATTTCTTGATTTTTTTAGGAAAGTTAAAACACTCCATGGGCTCTGAAGCAATGCGTCCACAAATGACAATTCAAATGACTCCAGGAGGAATGCAAATGACTGATGCAATGGGGAATGTAATGACACCCTCTAATGATAACCAACAGCCTCCACAAATGTTGGATACAAGCCAACCACCTCCTATTCGACCCCCAACGTCTGCAGCTTTATTGCCACCACCAAATGCTCAACTACAAATGATGCCTCCGGGATTCGCAATGTCCAATGTACCACGTAAGTCTTCTTTTTCGAAAAATTAAAATATAATCACCTTACTTTAAAAAATATATATATAATTGGGAAATATTATTTCAGGTATGTTAGGTCCAATGGGATTGCAAATGCCTCACGGTTTGATGCAAAATGTTCCAATAGGGGTTCCACCACCAAACATGCAGGGTCTTCTCGGTCCTCCAGGCATGATGCAAACTATGATGACTTCCCAAGTGAATTCACCATTCGGAGCTGGAGTTGGAGTTGGTTTACTAACTCAGATTCCACTCCCTGCGCCTGCTGCTCCATCTGATAAACCAAATTCCACTGGTATGCCGCCTAACGTCCCAGCACTCGGTGTTCCTCCACCAAACTCAGATTCAAGTCTAGCAAATCTGCCAATGATGCGCCAAGCCTTTGGCGTGGGACCTCCAATGATGCATTTACAACAGCATCCTTCCGATGATATGGACGTTGAAATGGAAGACGTGATGCCCCAGACTCCAAGCACTACTTCCAAAGAAAAGCAACAAAGTCTAAGTGATCAACTCCTAGCTGCGATAGGAAAAGGACCAGACTCCAGATTAGAGAACGAATCCAATCGTGATTTCCGTGACAGGGAACGAGATCGTGACAATCGCGACAAGCGAGATAGAGATGATCGTGATCGAGGAAATCGTGACAGGAGTGATGGAGATAGACATGATCGTGGAAGAGAAAGAGGCAGAGGAAGGGACCGAGGTCGCGACAGGCGACGGGACAACAGGGAAAATAGGGACAGAGACAGGGATGAGAGACGAGATCGCGACAGGGATAGTCGAGATTCCATGCGGCATCAGGATGCCACTAATCCTTCCAGTGGTGGCCCAGATACAGAAGCTTCTGCGAAAAAGGAAGCAAAACCTAGTCTTGCTGATCGTCTTCGTCAGTTAGCAGATGGAACTCTACCTCTCGATGACAGAATGGACAGAAACCGCAACCGTAGCAGTGAGAGAATCGACGGACCTCCAAGTCGAAGAGCCAGTGATTTACCTCCGCCTCTAATGGATCTTCCTAAATTCCCACAGGACAGATCAGACTTCCCAAGAGGGCCAGAGTTTCGAGGACCTTCAAGAGGCGGTCCGGAGTCTGTAGATCATCCTCGAGACTTTCCTCCGCGTGGACCTGGGGATAGAGATAGACCTGGTTTTGGCAGGAGAGGATCAATTGGACCTCCAATGCGAGGACATCCGTCGGTGGAAGATTTCCCAGATCCGAGAATGCTTGGTGGAAGATTCCCGGAGGACTTTGATAATAGAATAGGACCTGGACCACGGCCGGAAGAGTTTGATCATAGATTAGGACCTAATCCCAGAGATGAATTTGAGAGATCAGATATGAGAGGCAGACACCCGGTAGATGAGTTTGAGAGAGATCGTTTTGAGTTTGAAATGAGACAAAGAGATGCGTTTGATCCGAGGATGCAGGATGGCTTTGAGGGAAGGAGTCTAAGTGAACATCCGGAATTCGATCCGAGACGAAGAGGAGATTTCTTCCATGGACCAATGGAATCTGGATTCGGACCACCACCTATGATGGGACCGAGAGGACCAAGAGGTTCGATGGGACCTGAAGGATTCGGACCTCGAGGACCTGTAATGGGAGCACGCGGACATGGTGAGTCGATTTTTTGGGCAGAATTAGGCTTAAAGTCTTTGAATTTAATGTTAAGAAATTGAAGCTATTTGACAGAATTTTTAATATTTTCTGTTTTTATGTTTGTTGAGAATAAATGAAGTTTTCATTTCTTTGATTTATTTTTCATGAAACAATGTTCCTCTCTACATTCTCATCTTATATACCGAAGGTGGAAGATGAGAAATAATATATATTGGATTCATGAAATTTTTAAAAAGACTAGTTTAAATAGAGGATTCATTTAAATTGAAAATTGACTTAAAACATTGTTTCAATTCTCATTGAATATATCGGTAGTATAACATGGGAAAGTAATATTCACCTCAAACCTTTTTTTTTTTGTTATTTAATTTAAACTAAAATAGCTTAAAAAAGGAAAAAAATTAAAATTAGAAACGAAGCGAAGGATAATTTTCTGATATTCTTGAGAATATTTCCAAAAGTTTAAATCTACGACTAACAATAAAGGATTTTAATTTTCTAGAGTTTAGAAAGGAGGTACAAATGATGAAATCTGGGTTTGGTAACTTGAAAAAATTTCTTTTAATATTGTTTTTGAAAGTTAAAGAGTTATACGATGAGTACATTTGTACTCAATTAATTTTATATCCTAATTTTTCTAATTTTTCAGGTCCGCCGATGTTCCACCCACGAGGAATGGGACCTAGAGGAATGAGGCCCGGAATGCGACCACCGTTCGGTCCTCGAGGACCTCCTGGTGGACCTCCATTTGATCCCAGAGAAAAAGAACCATTCTTCCGTCCGCCATTCGAAGATGGGCATCGGCCTCCAGGTCCACCCGGACCTCCTGGTCCTCTCATCCGGCCTCCATTTGGATCTATGGGTCCAAAAGGTCTTGATCCCTGGAGAAATACGGAAAACGGGCCCTGGAATGAACCTGGAACCGATCTTGAGGAACACATTTCCCGAGAAAATCACAACCCTCGAGATCACAAGTCCAAGCATCAGGACAAGCATCAAGATCACAAAGCAGGTCCTCCTTCAGATAGGGAAAATCGAAATCGAAACAGGAAGTCCAGGTGGGGCAATGCCAGTCCATCTAGTGACAATCCTGGCGACAATGAAAAACCAGAGGGAGCAAAGAGATCTCGAAGAAGCTCAACTGAGCATTTCGATCCAGAAAGTACCTCGATTAAATTCAACCAGTCCCTCGATGAGCGACCACCTGGCACTGAAAATGATAGCTTTGAAGTGGAGAATAGCAAATTTAATAAACCAATGCAACCTCAGGAAAGTAATCAACGAGGTGAGGATAAAACTTCAGAACCTGAAACTCATGAGGATAAGTGTTTTGAACCTCCTGAAAAAAAGTCTTTCCAACCTGAGGAATCTTTCGCGCCTACGAATTTAAATAATGACAGCATTGAGCCTCTCAATGGTAAAAGTTTTGAAATTTCAAACAATCAGAGCTTCGAGCCTTCCAAGGATCAGAGTGTGGAACCTTCCAACAATCAAGGCTTTGAACCTTCAAACGATCAGAACTTTGAACCTTCAAATGATCAAAGCTTTGAACCTTCAAACGATAAGAGCTTTGAACCTTCAAACGATCAGAGCTTTGAACCTAAGAACAATGAAGGCTTTGAATGTCAAAGTAACGAAAGTTTGGTACCTTCTAATCAGAACTTTGATCCTCCCAATCAGGGTTTCGATCCTCCAAGTCAAAGTTACGATTCTCCGAATCAGAGTTTCGATCCTCCGAATCAGAGTTTCGATAATGTTGACCAGAGTTTCGATCCCCCAAAGAAGCAAATCATGCAGCCTGAAAGCGAGCAACGTTTTGATTCCTCTACTGATCAAGATATTCAATCTGGAAAGCCACCAGATGAACAACAGAAATTTTTTGAAGCGGAGCCTCAAATGGAGGCTAAAAATACAGAATTCCTTGTAGAAAAGTCAGCAGATTGCGAACCAGCTAGTGAGTGTCTCAGTGAGCAACCCTGTGAAACGCAGGGCGATGGAGAATCCTTGTAACGAACCTTTCTAACTTAGAGGATAAAGTTACAAATCGACAGAGTCGTGTAAAATACGGTCCTGAATTACAGTGTACATAGGAAGTGAAATCCTTTCAGAATACTGGTGTACTGAACTCTGGAGTGGTGAGGGAGCTTGGGTCCAGTGAGTCTTTATCATTCAAACTTTCTCTAAGCATTCATTTGAGCCCTTTAATTAAGAGTTCCTTCTTCGTTATCTGCTGCTTAAATATAAGGAACTGACTGTTCTTACGAAATATTCGTCAAGAATTGCCAAAATCAGCAAAACGGATAAGTCGAATAGAAAGGGAAAGGGGATGCTTTTCAATCCTGTTTGCTAATATTGGCTAGGCTTAGAGAATATTCCGTAATAATAGACACTCCCTAAACACAACTGTGATAGTGAACACAGGACCTATCTATCTGTTTAAATAGATAGAAACAAAAACCAAAACACTCCCAGAAACGTTTTACTAATATCAAATTCTCAATTATTTAATTAAATGCATTATTTTAAAGTTCCTTTTTTACTCGAAAGAGGAATTAATTTTTGTTAATAATCGGAAAAGTCGTGGATAGAGTTGAAATGTAAAACTAATTTTAAATTGTTGTGTTACTACACACAAGGAATGAATCTAAATTATGATAATTGTAAAAAAAAAAGTATCGAGAGGTATCCCGATTTTTATACCGCGGACTAGATTTTCCGACAAATTTTCTAAGAAAACAAAAGTCGGTGTGCGGTACTGTACAGCGATAGTATTGTACCAACTGTCTTTATACATATTAATTTATTGTACATATTTTTATATTTTAATAGTTGAAAGCAATGCGTATATTGTGATTGCTCAGAGTCAAATAAATATTTTGTGTATATATACAAACATGGTATTGTTTATATTAGAGTTTTAGTTATTCAGTCGACTTTATGGCTTTCATTTCCTTTCGAGATTTCATTTCGTAAACAATTCTCTCGGTTATGTATCAGTTTTGAAAAATTCGATTCATTTAACAAGGTGAGACGAGCAAAAAAAAATGAGGTGGATTCCACTCATCCGGGTTCCTGTGTTCACGCACTCACGATCTATCACGATGCAGCGATGGAGGACTCGCGCTTGCTCTCAAACTGAGTGACAAGTGCAAGGTACTGTTCATTACATTCATAAATTAGTGACAGAGTCGACAATTTGCTAAAGAGAAAAATATTGCTGAAAGACCATATTGTCCCACACCACTCCTGTAAAGCGAGAAGCTTTCAAGAACGTCATTGCTGACCATTTGCGTGCGATTCTACTATGTAATTTGCGATTGCGTGCCGAAAATTCCGAAGTTCAACCTCTAATCCGATTTACCTTAAAATTAAATTTTTTATCAAATTAAAAGATACATAAATTTGTTTGTAAACAAGAGGTTTAATTTCGATTTTGAGAAAACAGATGCTGAAAAATCACAAACGCCGACTACGAGTGAATCGACTTTGTTCATTAATTAATTTCAAGTGCGAAAAATTATTATTGTAATTAACATTTAATGGAAAGAAATTCCGCTCCATACATTTTTATTAAAAGCCTTTTTTTGACAGATTTTTTATTATGGATTAGACAAGCATTTAGTTCAATTTAAATTCAAAGGAATGGATCTACAGACCACTGGAGTGGTGTTTGACAATGTGGTTCACAATTACATGCGTTTTAAATTCTTTAGAAACTAAAATAAAAATTTGTTATCAATTTTGACCACGATTTTGACGTTGATTAACTCAACAATACATTTATCGGTACGATTCTGTGTGAAGCATTTATGAACGTTCTCTTGAGAATATTTGATGAGAGAAAAGAGTTTAACGTTTAAGATGGATTAAAAAAATCTATGTAGGTAATTTATGTACCTAAATCAAAACTATCAGCTCTGCATATGATTGAAGTGAGTGACATGGTCATGTATTTTTCGTTTTAATTGATAATGATTAATTATGGAAATACGCTAAGAATGTTCGGTATAGAACATTTGATTATTCGGTATTGTAGAAATATTTAGCAAAACTTATGTTTAAATTGAATTCTTCAGTTAATTTTAACACTTCTAGTTCAGAAGGAATATTCGATGCTATTATTACGACTTCATTATAGCATACACGTGTACATATAAATATATACCAATTAGTATATTTATATGTAAACACAAAGTACGATTGATATATAAAATGTAATCAAAAAATTACAAAAATAAAGGTATCAAATCCTTGTTGATGTGAAAATATTTTTTAATCATATTCTGCGGTAAATTGGTCTTAGAAATATAATTGTCTACGCGAAAATAATTCAAAGAAAAATTTGTTTTAAGCCAATTGTAATTTTTAAATATCGTAAATATTGAAAAACAATGTCTACTGAATATATGCACGACTTGAAACAGCAGAGTATCTTTTAAATGGAGGCTCTCGTTTTTCGTGAATGTAATTCACTGTTCAAGTTCAACACTCCAGAAACTTTTTTCAAAAGATGATCTTTGCACCTAAAAATCATTCTAGTTTCAAGAAAGAATATTGTACCTACAGGACAATTTTTAATTATGTCAAGCCCGTTTTCAAAAAGTTAGTTAAAGGCTCTTCCTCTCTAAAGATTATAAAGATCTTTAGGGAGTCATTTTGTTAACTTTTATTAGACATTTTATTTTTTATTCTATTACAACTAATGTTGAAATTTGTATTTCAGAGTATAAAGTAATAAAAAAAATCGGTGAAGGTTCTTTCTCAGAAGTATTAAAATGCCAGGATAAAATAACTGGTGGACTATACGCAGCTAAACGTTTAAAAAAAACTTATTTAAAGTAAGTCGAAGAATTAGGATCTCATTGCTTTGCCTAAAGGTATTATTAAATAATATTTAAAATGGTATTTTAGTACAAAAGATATTTTGGATTGTCCAGAAGTCAGTACAATGAGAAAAATTGCCAGGCATCCAAATGTTTTGAACGTGATTGAGTGTCTCTAGTAAGTGACAGAAATTTATTTTCATTTTTGAGTTTATAAATTGAATGTGAATTTAATCTCAATAATTTTTTTAATAGTGATCCTTTGCCTGGAAGAGTGACTTTGATTTTTGAATTAATGGACATGAGTTTGTATGACTTGATGAAAGCAAGAAAAGGGTATTTTTTATTTTTTCAATGCTACATAGTACTTATTTAAGTTGTTTTTAAATTTACAATACAATTTAATTTTAGACATTCTCTTCTGGAACAAAAAGTTAAACTATATTTGTATCAATTATTAAAAGGGCTCGAGCACTTACATAAACATGGAATTTTCCATCGAGATATCAAACCAGAAAATATTCTTATAAAGGTATTAAAAATTTTAATTAATTTTCAATGGTGTTAACACTTTGTAATTTATTTTTAACGAGTTTCTACATTTTAATTTTAGGGAGATTTTATCAAATTAGCAGATTTAGGATCAATACGAGGAATTTATAACAAACCACCTTATACTGATTATATTTCGACAAGATGGTATCGTTCACCAGAATGTTTATTAACAACTGGATTTTATGGACCAAAAATGGATATTTGGGCTTCTGGTTGTGTCTTCTATGAATTACTGACGTTAGCTTTAGTTGTAAAATAGTTTGAAAAATTTGTTCATTGAAATAATTTGAATTCCCTTTTTTATAGTTCTCAAAAATTGTTTTAGATTGAAACCACTTTTTCCTGGATCAAACGAATTAGATCAAATATCAAAAATTCATGCAGTTTTAGGAACACCTCATTCAAGACTTCTTGCTAAATTTCGCAGACAGTAAGAATTTATCATAAAAACTTGCTTCTTTTCAAATGTTGCTTAAAAAATTAATTGAACATTTTTAAAATCATTTTTATGTAGTAAACCAAGAAACTTCAGTTTACTCTTTCCATCAAAAAAAGGAATCGGTCTCATGTCTTTACTTCCTCATGTAACTGAAGCTGGGAGGGATGTTTTAAGATTAATGTTAATTTATGATCCTGAATATAGAAGCAATGTTAGAAGAATTTTAGATCATCGTTATTTCAATAATTTAAGGTACAGTTTCTCATTAAGTTCGTCATTTATTAACTTTTATAAATAAATAAGTTAATTATGATAAATGCAAACTTCTTTTTTATAACAGGGAGAGGGAAGAACTACCAAGAGTTTCAACAAGTGTAATTCATGCAAATTCTTCAAAAGATCTCTGGAGAAATCCTGTACTCTTGAGTCACGCAATGGCTCAAAAACGTCGAAAATTGAAAGTAGTTATTTCTAACGTAAATTTTTCTTTTGTAGTAATTTGAAAGAAATTTTTAATTTCCGAGCTAAACTTTTTTTTTATTAACATGTGAAATATAATTTTTCAGCCTTTAAATGCCTGTCAGTCGCAGATTCAAAGCTTGAATCCATCAAAAATTCCACGAATCGTAACGACTTCAGAATCAAATTCAAACAGAAATTTGCCATCTGAATTCAGTTCAGCTAGAATGATGAACACCTTGCGGAACAACTTTATCTACAATCAAGAAAATCAAGTTCTTACGAAATGGACTTCGACTAGCAACTACTTTCCCCAAAAAGTACGGTAAAACACATCAAATTTCTTAAACATGTTAGAATTAAAGAAATTAAACTGTTTAAATTAGAAAAAAATCAAAATTAAAATGCAGGTAGTTAGAACAGAGATTTCAAATCTGAAATTACCTAACATCGAAGGTAATAGCAACAATATCAGCAAAAATATTGCAGAAAAAGCCACTCTAAAAAGTGATCAATTCAGAATGAGTTATTGCAATTTGCGGAAGGCGAAACTTGCATCTCGATATTACAATCAAGGCAAAGATTGCACGATGAAAAATGAATTCAGTCATTTAACTTACAAGTAATTTTAAATTTCAAGTTCGAATTGTACAATTCTTTAAGGACATTACATTATTTTAAATAAAAATAATGTTCTTTAATTAGTTCGTTACCGCATGAAATAAAATCGAACCATCGTCCCGAATATCAAAGAAGTATTCCAAGAATTCATATCGAAAAAGATGGACGAAGAATACCTGAATTTTCCACGAAAAGGTCCAGTTTCAATATTAAATCTCTTTTCGTAAAAAGTCCTGCAAAAAAAATTGCTAAACACGAACTCTGAATCAAATTTCAAAGGTTGAAACTTTAATTAAAAAAGGAAAATGGCTGTACGAAACTAGAAATTTTTTGTGAGTCGCTAGTATCCGACTATCAGTTTATTTTATATACATATTTTTGCGTCACGGAAAGATGTGCAATAAAATTATACAAAATGGTTACATAAATTATTTACATTTATTTACAATTGAATAAAAAAGAAGATTTTACACGGCAATAATTGACTTCACAATTGCACGATATTTTAATTAATATTAATAAATTGACGATAATATTTTGTTGTAACATTTAACACACGAAAAACGACTTTCGCACTTCAAACACTCTGCCAAATAGAAATTTATCCATTTAAGTCTAGAGATGCATGAAGTATACTTTAAAATAAGACAATCTTTTTCTTTGAGTATAAAATTTATATGTATATAAACCAACTTTCTGCTTATAGAAATCAGAGTCTACTTTAATTAATGTCGTATATAAAATGAAGTTAATTGATTAATCGACTTTTAATATTATAATTAAGCCTGTAAATATTTACATTTACCTAATTCATAAAAAATTATATTATACATTATTTTGCACGAATTGACTTTTCTTGTATTATAAAAAATTGAAAAAAATACAGGAAGATCATAACAAAATTTAAAATTTAAATCGGATAACGACAGATACAGAATGAAGAATAGCTTCCCTAGTAAAATACTTCCGTAAAATGTTAGTTAATAGATAATCAAAATTTTAAAAAATCTACGTCAATTCGATGTACCTGTCTTTTAAAATCTTCCTTTGTCTTTATGGATTCGAAGCACATAGTCTTATTTACAAATATGAGTCCTTATAAATATAAAAATAGAGTTTGTGGAAACAATAGAATCTCTAGACAGATTACATTAACTTAAAAATATGTATTGTCATAAAAATAAAATTTATGTAGAAGCAAAATTATTTCGATGGAGCTTAAATTTTAAGCACCCAGGATTTGCTTCCGTAAAACTGAAAAGAATAAGGTAAATTAGTTTAAATTAATCTATTAATTCAATTATAATAATTAATAATGATTTTTTTTAATTTAGATGCAACTCACCTAATACTTCTACTAGTCAATCTTCGCGAAACAGCGGGTTTGATCTTACTTTTGTTGTTATTACTTCGAGCACCACGACCAGTAATAATAAACAATTCCACTGATCTTTTATTTCCCCTGTTTAAAACTGCTTGTTGGTGGTCCAGGAAGATTTCTAATGCTTGCAAAGCTTCAGGAACAAATAGATTGTGTAAATCCAATGTAGTCTCTTCAGATGTATCATATGTCTGTGCAGCTAGAAAAGCACTAGCTGCAGCTGCATTTGCACTTTCCATTTTCTTAGAATGTAACTTAGCCTATGGAGATTTTAAAAATGAAAGATAAGTTAAACAATGCATTAATACGAATTTGTTCAAAGTATAAATTAACCTTGACATCAAGAATCCTTACCATTTCAGAATAATACGACGCTACAGCTGGATTTCCTTTTCTATAAGCTGATGCTGCTTTATTAAAATTTTCATTTCTTAATGAAAATTGCCTTGCTGCTTCCTCTCTGGATTCACGAGCTATTTGTAAAGCATGCTCATAAGATAATTGATCCACGTTGGTCGTATCCACATCTACATTTGGCGATGATTTTGTTTTAAAAATATCTCCTTCCTAAATATGGATCAACAACTTATTATTAAATTTATATTTTATCACTCTAAAATATAAGTCTAGGGCAACGATTTTAGTTTCTGTCATCCAATTTTATTAATTCAATTACAATTACCTTTCGTTTGGTTATTTTTATTTTTAGGTAATTTAATTTGATTGGTTTACTAATATTTACCTCTTTTGCAGTACTTTGTTGTTTTACTTTCATCATCAGACTGTTTTGTTTATTTAAAGTGTCGGTCGAGCTAAAAGATCGTCCGGTACTTGCTTCTAAAACTTGGACGGTCTCTTTGAAATTACCATTATGAGCTTTCAAAATTTCACTTAATGTTTCAGGATCAGTATGGGGGAACATTTCATTCAACATTTGACGAGTTAAACGAGATGCCATGTCGAGCGGTGTTTCCCGTATCTTCTGCTTTTTCTGTTGGAGTTAATAAGAAATTTACGTAAGTAGAACTTAAAAAACAACACAAATCAAAATAATAAATAAAGTTAGAGCATGAAAATAAATGAGGAAAAAATAAGTTAAAAAATATTAAATTAATTAATATGCTAAGAGCAATTTTGATCACAATTACCAAATCATTTTTATAAATGGCTAAAGCCAATTCCATATCCATCACTTCGTTTAGGTTTGGAACAGCAGATTCGCTTATTGCTTTTGCTTCTTCGACTTCCAGAGACTTTGCATATTCAGCATCTATAAAATTCAAAAGTCAGCATAAATTTTATATTCTTGATTAAAATTACCTTTAGAATGCAAAATTTTGATTGCTACTTTGATTAAAATGACTAGTTTTTTCCATTTAACTTGAGCTAAATATTCTACAAATATAAAGAGAAAATGAAATTAGATTTAGTACAAAAATGGCCTGATTAACACTAGTCATTTGTACCTTTTGCTATCATTGCGTCTAAATGTTCTTGTTGAGTATCCATTTGCAATTGCATGGATTCCATCCACAAGGCATGAAGTTCCTCAGCCACAGACTTTTTCACCTTGATCACCGGAAGGAGCCCATCAGGAAGTTGAAAATTAGAATTTCCAAATTCCTTTTCCAAATTCTTAATAAATTCCCAACCTAAATTCAATTCCATTGTCTCTTCAGGTTCCGAAGAGTCCTCATCATCACTTTCCTCTTTTTCTTTATGAGAACTCTGATCAGAATTGGTAGGAGATTCAGGAGTTGTTACTTCAGTCGAACTCAAATCACTAGTAAATTGAATAACATCTTTACTTCGAGCTTGAGCCTCAATGATCTCCTCAGTTGGTACATCCGGTTCTCTATTTTTCCACTTCTTCACCCTTAAAATATGTGGATGATAACTAGCCTCATTAATCATCACCTTTTCTTCAAGGTACTTCTTCAAAGCCAAACTATCTTCCGAGAGTTGATTTTTCTCCTTTTTCTTATTCTGAGAACTCGACTCGCTTTCATTTGAATCTGAACTAGAAGATTGTTTCAATTTCTCTCCTCTCTTATTTCGAGATGGAGAAGAATTTTGAGAAGAGTCCTCAGCAATCGGAGATTTAAGTGGTTGGACGTTTAAAATTCCTCCAGGTGGAACTCCATCCAAAAGGACATCTATTGCCCAATGAGAGTCGCCCTTGCATAAATTTTTATAAACATCCAGCACATAATCTTTTGGAATATGAGGAAACATATCAAACAATCCTTGCATCATTTCTTTTTCCGTTTCTTCTATTTCTCCAGATGCATTTGGTAATTTTAATAAAACATCTACATCGTTTGTCATAGAACTTTTATCAAGCTTTAATTTTCGTGGAGGTGGAGTTTCTATATTACTTAAAATCAAGCCTTCGTTTATACTTCTGTTAACTGTTTTCAAAAGGGTATACTCAGGTTCGCTTGTACCTCCAACATACAAAACATTAAAATCATAAATACTAGTGTTTGTCGAAGAATCTGACGTCATAGCATTTGCAGATTCCTCAACTTTTACTGGAACATCTATTTCACAAGTTGGGAAAGGTGATTCTTTCCAAGTTATAGAATTAATATTGTCAATAGTTTCAAAGTACTTTCTACTAGTCTCCAAATTGATATCAGAATTCTCTGTCTCAGATTTTTTTAGTTCTTTTTCCTCAAGAATTAATTTTTCGTTCTCTAAAGATAAAACTGCTCTTGCAAGTGTCCCACTCAATTGAATTGACTCAGATTTATTCAAATTTTCTCCTTTACCTTCAGACAGCTCAGACGAGATACTCAAAAATGTCTCATTGTCAGAGGAAATTTTCTTCATTGAAGAATAAAGATCAACATTATCAATATTGTTACTCTGATCTATTGCCTCCTTTTCCAAAGATTCAACAATTTCAAAGATGCCTTGAGTTTCATAACCCAAATTAGAATCACTAAACCCCCAAGCACTACTTGATAATTTTTTGCTTAAAGTATCATTTGAATCAAATACATTTTCAACTTCATAATATAATATATTTGTATTAGTTTCTTCCTTAATTCGGGAATTTAACAAGTCAGTGAGCGTATCCCTAATAGTTTCGGAAGGTTTGGGAGCTACATCTTCGAAATTTTTTTTGGACCCTTCGTTATTAGCACCTAAAAAAGACTTTTTAATGAATTTCATTATCGACCCAAAACTAACTTTTGCTTGTGTAGAGCTACTAGGATTTCCATTGTCATTTTCCTGTTCTACTAGCTCTGTCGAATTTTCCAATCTATCTCTAGAAATATCTTGATTATCTTTCGTATCAAGCGACAAGTCTTCACCATTTGCATCGATATGTTCAAAAGATTCTGTATTAGAAGACTTCGTTGCAGAATCTGGTGAATCATTATCAAAATTATTTTGTGTCTCTTTCAATTCTTCACTTGGACTCTTTGAGTTCTCAGGAGCATCTTCAATTCCTTTCTCTTCATCTTCCTCTTCATTTTCAATTAAAGCCCCCACGCTATGAATCTGCCTTCCATCCAGTAACAAAGTAAAGTCCCAGCACTGGGCAAGAATATTCTCATTATCGTCATCAAGGTCTTTCTCAGTGATGTTGTCTCTAATTATGCTATTCTTTCTCTCAGAACCAATCGCTCCCAAATTTAGACTAGATTCATTAGCAGGGGTCGTCTTATTATCCATACAAGACGATTCCTCATTCAACGTTTCCCTCAAAGCTTCAGAAGTTTTATTTTTAATCTCTATACTCAACATTTCGTCTTCCCAACTAATCCCATCATCCTCCCACTTGTCCTCGATCAAAGTTTGTGTGTTTTCCTGTGGAGACGAATCCTCATCATCCCCACCAAAAGTTTTTAGCGCAAGTTGTAAAGCTGTTAGTTTTTCGTTATAAGGATTTGTAACAGCATCTACAACCTTTGCACTCGTAACTTTAACAGGAGCGTAGTTTTCAATTTTTTGTTCAGTTTCAAGGACGTGTTTGCTTTTCTTGTTGCGTTTCTTAGCCTTCTCTGAATTAGGAGATGCATTTTTCATGACCGAGGGCGATAGAAGGGGGAAACAAGGTTGAGGAGGCACATTATAAGGATTATAACTCAATGAGAATACTTTCAGGAGTAGGTCAGGAGTGACATTTCGCTCGAATCTGTCTAACATTCTCTCGATTGATTGCCTCGCTACGTTATGCTTGTTCCTCCTCGTTAATTCAACAACATTGTAGACCCAAGGCGTATCTGGTTCAAGAATTTCAATAAAATAACCATACTGCACAGCCATGCTCACGTAAGGTTTCATTTCCCATAGTTGAGAATTAGTATTGTCTATAATCACTGGACTTCTTCCATCATTAACAGCCTTCAAAACTTGCTGCTGATTAAAAGCGTGAGCATCTGAGAGTTTGGTCGGATCAAATTCGTAAACTCCTCTTCCTTTTCTCAGGAAGAAGTTGTCGGTGCAAAAAATATACTGTGATGAATCGCCACCAACAGTGGATTGAACAATTTCATTAGCCAGATAGGATTTTCCACTACCTGGGGCTCCTCTCATTATAACCATGATCTTAAATCCTTTTTGAATCGTGGACTTTATTCTATTTACTGCAGATTTATGACATACTTTAGATTTGTTTTTGTTTACACGAGTGGTAGACGGTGAAGATGAGCTAATCATTGTGACTCGGGGCTTTGTTGTTTTCGGAGGACTTTGAGTCAAAAGAGATAGAAATTGACAAACGTTTGACTGAGTGTTATGGGGATTCGGAATATTAAAGTCGTTAGTCTCCTCTTCGATTACAACATCGGCATCGTCATCGGAGCTAGTCTCAACTGCACCGAAGCGGTACTGAACCTTTAAACCACAAAGGGATTCAGTCTCTGTTTTTCGTTGACGAAAATTTTTAAAAGCATCTTGTGAAGAACCTTGAGGGTTGAAAGTTGGAAGTTGACTTTGATTACAGGTGAGCAGATCAGAATCTCCTTCGTCTTTAGAAAATAAAGGATACGAATCCTTAGAAACTATTTCTGAATAGTTTGTGCGTTTTTCATTAACTGATTTATTGGGGAAATGTTCTAGGACATCGTCCTTGAGTGTATCTATTGATTCTTTTATACAACCTTTTGCGCATTTATCATCCTCGTCCTCAATACTTTCCAACGGTGATTCATTTATTGCACTGGTTTCTGGGATCCCTTTTCTCATTAATTCAAACTTTTTGAATTCATGTTTTTGTTTTTGAAGTTCTTCATCGCCGATGTTTAGGTATGTAAAGTCGGTGTCGACTTCAAAAGCATCTTCTTCTGGACTTGAGTCTGGGTTATCGACAGACGCACTTCTTTCGTCTTCACCAAAATCCTCACTGTAACTGATGAAATTGCTCTTGTTTTCGTTTGGAGAATTGACGTTGGCTGATAATGTTATCAGATGCTCGATAGATGCTTGTACTGAGGAAAGATAAAAATTTATTAAGCACTTAAAACCATAATTCTTAAGATATTGAGAAGAAATTGTTTTTTAAACAACTAATTCGAGAGGAAACTTTTGTATGTGTTACTTGTTGTATTTATAGCTAAAGATAATTATTTGCTTAGTCTTCGATTTTCGTAATTTTAATCAATTATGTTCATTAGCATCACTAATGGTATTCGACGATAATAATGCACAATTTAAATTTTTTATGTAAAATAACTTACATTTCCAGTCACAATTTTGAACCACGGAGAGAATGACGTCTGGATCCAAAATAGAATCGAACATTTCGCGCACTTGGGTAAGTATTCTTTCCTGATATTCAACTGCATTTTTTCTAGTTTTATTGGATCGTTTTGCAGACTTATCTGCGGGTGGTTCATTATTTGAAGACATTGTTGATAAATCCGTTTAATATCAATATTTCCTAAAAGATAAGGTGTCTTTTGTTATTAAAAAAAAATACATATGTATGAGAAAATGACGTAATATACAAATAAGAGGACTCATTCAGAAATAAGAAATTAGCCAAATCAGTAATCGTTTTTCACGTCACATGTGAATGGAGATAAAATGTTGTTTATATCCATATCACTTATTCAAGCATATAACAACTTTCCAAATCTAAGACAGAGTAGGGTACAAAAGTGAGAGGCGACGAGGTGTAAAAATATGTTTTATCACCTTGCTAAATATTGCAATTCTTTTATTCAGGAGAAAACATAATTCGGCATAAGGAGGCATTAAAAAAATACATAAAGGTAAAAGAACATAGTTAATATAATACCATAGACTCTTCTCAAAATCGGAAAATTAGCTTTAGCTAATAGCCGGTATTAGGAAAAATTGTCTATATTAGCTTCTCTTTAATAGCAACAGAATTAAGTTTAAAATTAGGCTGAGGTCTGATTAAACCAAACCTCCTTCTTAAAAAAAAAACTTATTGGGCCCGATTGACCAATTAAGTTCCAATTAAGAAACAAAATTGAAATCGATTTATTAATCGAATTCAATCGTATGTGATCCTTTTGGACCGATAAACAAATCGGTTTCAATTATTTTTCTAAATCGAAGGTCAGTCATTCCCAATCGGGCCCTATCAGTTTTTTTAGCGTTAAAGAAAAAGTAAAATCTTTGACGATTTATTAGCTAGCAGTCAGCCATACTAATGAACTAGGAGGCTGGTTAGCTAATTGCCAGAGTTTTCGAACGACCTAAACATACATACGTGTGTTACTCTAATGAAACTCCAAAAGACGAAAAAGAAATGTTCTTAATTTTTGTTTATAACTAGAAAAAAAACAGTACTGACTTTTATTAAATGAAATGACAAATTAATATTGAATAGTAACATTTTTTCTATCTTCAAATGAATATTATTTGATTGTATTAACTATATTAAAAGCATTGTTGCTAAGATACTTTTTGGTAGGTTTTGGAAAGAATCGAAAAGATGGCCATGTACTGACCAAATTATTTTCAGTGAACTTCCAAAAAATAGGAAGTTAAAGTTAATTCATAAATTTTTGCATAAATAAAATGAAACTGTAAAAATATTCACTCACCACAATAAGTACGGAAGTCAACTTTTTCAATCTCAAATAATTCACAAACAGCACAGATCAGATAACAATATAAAAACGTCAAAAATATAGAGACTGTATGAAATAAAATGATCAAACTCTTCAGAAAGAATGGAAGTAAAGACCTGAAGTCTGATATGAGATATGTATATTTTAAAACAGTTCTGGTATAGCATAAAATGGGTAAAAGTTGTCCACAGACGATAGAATAAACAATCGTTACGTATTTATATTTTGTAATAAAAATTGAGCTCGCAGGTATAAATTACAGCTTCTATTTACACCATACAGTTTGGAGATTATTTATATTTTGCATAAAAGATTTTGGAGTGGCTCGCTAATGCATATAGTACTAGCGTTCTTTTACACAAGGAAAGAGGTGATTCATGTTTGCTTGATTTTTAATTCAGATCACTTATCATTATCACGTTATGAGAAACACGTTTTTACCCCAAAAGCGTTAAAGCTATTAGAACTTGCGGATTGAAGTTCTGTCACAAAATAGAACACGTAGTAGGAAGGTTTGAACACACACGTCAATTTTTTACATAATGTATGAAATTATGAAATTTTCTTGACCCTTCAAGGGATAATAGAAATGCTCTTGAAAATTCCTAATAATATACCAAAATTAGTGAAAATGTAAGATGACGCACTCTAGACTATAAGGTCTCTATAAGAACGATAAGAACACTTGAATTTAGGTTGTGTAGGTTCATAAAGTTGTGCTTGTGACGCTTGTGACGCTTGTGACTTCTGGTTCCGTTGGTGTGAATGTGTAATCGTGTCTGTGAAAATTGCGATGACGAGTTTTTGCGATAAGTGTCAGCGCCCTCTGCTTCCGTCGCTCAAACGCGAAAAAAATGCGATGAGAGTTGAGAGATGAAATTATGTAGATGGAATATGAGATGGAATTCAATTCTAATTCATCGCTTGAATTGTAAATGGGAAATTGCCATAAGCATAGATGGGCATAGGAACAAAAGAAGGGACAATACTTCCCCAGGTTTTTAAAGAAAGGCGCCATTATTGATGCTAAAGTGTTAGCAGGTCGGCCATTTTAGTTTGTAAAATCTTGGCGGGAAATTGAAAGAAGAAACACGAAAATGTGCATAACAGTGCCCAATTAATAAAATTAAATTGCTTAGGTTCATTAGTAATTTAGAAAAAGTATATGCTCGTTTATAAAAAATACACAATCTATGCACAGTCAATTTTATAACGAAATATGTATCGTTTTTTGTTTGTGTGCCTTAGGAACTTTTCGGGTTATTTCGGAACTCTTCGGGTTACTTCGGAACTCTTCGGGTGTCTTCGTGCTCCTACATTTTTTGTATTCCAAAATGGCGCACAGGGACTGACAGGCTCAGACAAGCACAGGCCGCATATGAAGGAAGTTGCAAAGAAATGCGTATCATATGTCCAATTGTAACTGTATCTAAGAATATCTTTGACTGAATTCATTTTTGGCTGGTCTTTCGACCATCCTACTATTCTAGCTTTTGGATTGCTACTTGATTGATAAAAACAGGACTATAGTAAAACTGTCAACATTCTCAACACGGTAAGACAGAAATGAGGATTGAGGTGCTATGTTAGTTTTCAAATACATATTTTGATAATATATATGTATATATTTGTAATTCATTCATATTAATGGATGAAAATTTAATTCATTAAGGTATAAATAGTAAAAGTGCTCAATATCTGGTCATCTAGTAGGCGAACGCGGGACGATCATGTTGACATTTGACATGTTTATTCCTGTCGCATTCTATGGTGGCCAGATATTTGGGACCTTTACCTTATAAAGTTATTCATTTGAATTCTAGTGTCAACAATGAATTGGGAAGTGAGCACAGCACCAATGTGTCGAGCTTGTATGGTAATTGATGGAACTTTTATTCCTATGGATGATGGTTCCTGCAGCGAGAAAAGTTTACTCCACAAACTTGTTGATTTAACTTCAATTCAGGTTAGTTATATATTATATTTATTTTTTAATAAACTGATAATAATATTCTAAGTCTTTCACTTCTCATAAGCCATATTTCAATATTTGTTAATATTTACTGTGTTTTTTTAAACCAGAGAATAGAAAATAGAATTGTACCTTTTTATTTAAAGTATATTTGATCGTTTTTACAGATAAACGAAAATGATGGCTTGCCAACCATGCTCTGCACAAAATGTGCTTATCGCACAAATACTTTCTACAATTTTAAAATGCAGGTTAAAGAAACTGAAAGGAAACTTAAAATAATGTTCGAGGTTTCATCCGATTCCTTAAAGGTGAATATTAAAAGCTTAAAATGGTCATCGCAGGACCTAAAATTATATACAAAATAATAAAGTTAATCCTAGTGTGGAATACTTTTCTAATGCAATATTTTTTTATTGCAGGAAGAGATTTTCGACCATGATTTTGTTGATAACGTAGATACTGAATCTTCAGAGACTCTTAAACAGGAAAGTGACAACTGTACGGAGAAAAGTATCCCAAAGGAACAACCAAATATCGGAACAATTCAAATATTGGAAGTTCCAAATGACATAGATCCCACACTTCAGGATATTTGCATTGGACCTCAAAATATCCAATTGCTGAAAGGTGAAAAAGACAATATTTTTAATTCTAAAGGCTTGCAATACACAATAACATATGTTCCTGATGAGGAGATAAATTCTGTTTTGAATAGAGATGCTATTCAAACAGTTCTTGACAATCCGGAAATAAGTTTAGAAAGTACTACTAAATTTAATCGCTTAGGATCTCGAAAAGTAAATTCAGGAAAGAAATTAGCAAATAATTTGCAATCTGTAGAAGTTGTAAAAAGCCTGGCAAATTCACATCTGGGGGGAGAAAATCTGACTGAAGAAGCCCTACAAAATTCAATTTTTCAAATCGTATGTAGTGACGTTCCCAGTCTCGATATTGAGAACAATAGAAACAAAGAAATAAGCGACAACACAAGAAGTGAAAACTCGCTCGCCAGTGAAGAGTCAGATTCTGAATATTTTATCCAGTTAACAGACGATACAGTGGGAAGCCTCAACGATATGATAACGAGGATTAAGGAAATTAAAAAGGAGGGAGACCTAGTAGAGTATCAATGCACCCTTTGTCTGCAAAACTACAGAGAACTCCCGAAAGTTTTGACACATATAGTGGAAAATCATGTACCAAGCACGGGTCCATTCTTTTGTATCGTATGTGAAAAGGATTGCGAAACTCATCGCGAATTGCGATCACATGTCAAGACCCACACTGGTCAATTCCCTTACACTTGTTTCATTTGTAATAAGGCTTACGCGTCGAAAAGGTACCTGAAAAGGCACATGGTTTGCCACCCGGATTTTCCAAAATATCGGTGCCCGAAATGCGGCATTCGCTATAAACTCAAATCTGCATTAGAAACCCATTTATCGACTCATGCTAGCGGCCCAGCTTACCAATGTAGTCAGTGTTCTAGATCATTTAACCATAAAGGAAACTACAAACGGCATCTGGTGTCTCATATAGATCCGTTAAGTCTTCATCTACCAAAATATCCTTGTGATATTTGTGAAAAACGGTTTCTCAACAATCGAACCTTGACAGCTCATCGTAGAGTTCACACTGGAGAAAAGCCTTTCAGATGTCTTGCGTGTGATAAAAGTTTTTCGCAGCAAGGGAACCTCCTAAATCACGTCAAGTCAGTTCACTCAAATCCAAGGAGTTACACTTGCGAGGTTTGTGGGAAGAGTTTCAATCAGAAAGCTACTCTAAAGGATCACAGCCTTCTACACACGGGTGAGAAACCTTATGTGTGTACAGTTTGTGGAATGGCATTCACGTTTAGCGCTGCAATGAGAAGACACATGTGGTCTCATAGTGGAGGGAAACCATTTGGATGTGATGTTTGCCAGGCGCGATTTATTGGCAAGTACGATTTGAAAAGGCATATGAGAATACATGCGGACAGACCAAAATTAGGCAAAAAAGGGAATTTGGCTAAACAGGATGATATAGCTCCTGAAGAACTTACGAAAGAAATGGTTCTAGAACATACGCAGGATGGAAGGACGATATTAATTGAACGGATTGAACCTATTTTTCTTGCGGAAGATACAACGGAAATCGGTCATGGAAAAGAATCAGAGAAGGAAAATGTAGATGCTCTCTTTAATATTATTGAGTACGGTTGAAATGAAATTTAAAATAATAACGCTGAGGACGTTGGTTTGAAACACGGAGACTTTTCGAGTATTTTCGTATTATACGAAATAAGTACTAAAGAATGTTTGATGGTTAGTAGTCAAATGCTACAACAAAATAGACAATTAATTTATCATCGCGTATTGATAAGTTTTTTTTAATAAGACGATATTACTAAAATGTTATTAAAAATAAAAGGGATATTTAAATATTTTTAATAACAACTTGTTATAATTTAAAGTTTAAATCATTAAGATAAGGTCCTAAGTTTAATTATTAAAATCTAAACGTTTTTCTTTACTAAAAAAATAACTTCAAATGTTTTTTCATGTGCTCTTTCAAGTACGTTTTCTAAATGAAAGTAAAATCTCTTTATTTAAAAAACTAAATTTTTTATTATTTTTACATTAAAATAATATAATTTTTATAAATAACAATAAAGTTAAAATATAAATTTTCACAAAATATGGTTGATTGCCTTACGAGTATTCAGTAAAACATAGTATTTGTTTCATCCGCTAGATAGTGTTACTATAAGCTTTTTTCAACCAAAAGATCGGAAAGATATTGATTTCCAAAATAAGCTAAACCTTAATTACTTTTGGAACCTACAGAGGGCACAATCTGTCTTTTAATTTAAAAAACTGCAAAAAAACTAAATTGATTTATAAAATACGATATTGTGCTAAAAAATGTTAATAATATTCATCTATATATATTTTTTAATTTAAAAATTATTTAATAAGATTAAAAATACTGCTAAAATCATATTTGGAAGACCTAAACATGTTATAAAAAAAAATTAGTTGTTAAATTAAATAATTCCTTAGTTTATTGTTAATTCAACCTAAATTAGTGAATCATACCGTCAACAATTATATATTTTAATAATTAATAATATTTTCATCTCTAATTCTTACTTTAAATTAGTAAAAACTATTAAACGAATTAGTAAATATAAAATACTTAATTACAACTAATGAAGTAAGAAAAGAGTCCTCTAAATCAAATTCCTAACTCTTAAAATCTAAAATCATTGCCATTCGCTTCATAACAAAAATTTCTCTGATTCTTGACACAAATAAAGCTTTATTAATTAGTAATTTCTTTTTGCAGCAAAACACCAAGATCCAGTCGACAGACACGAAGGAATATTCTCGTGGAAGATGTTTCTTGTTGCACGTCTAGCGCGAGATTAAATCCGTTTCGCGGTGAGAGCGGCGCTGCGCAGTGTGCCAGTGCGCATTCGCGCATGCGTACTCCAATCTGTCATGGCGACGGAAACACGCGCGCTGTCCTCCTCGCCGCCGCTTCCGCCGCCGCCACCTCCACCACCGTGCACAGGACTTGGGTAAGTACCCTCACTCCTCGTTCCAATCAGTCTGCACTCGCATGTTCACGAGGTAGCTACAAGCTTCCTATTGCATTCGCACACCCCCGCACACCTGAATTACAAGATCAGTCCGGTACACAATCGGGCAAAGGGTTAATTTCGAGTCAGTCAGGGACGCACGTCGAGAAGGAGAGGTTAGGTCGTGCATTGCGGCGGCACGTCGACACTGTTTTGAATTCGCACCAAATGTCAGTGTGCGACAGTGCCGACGGTTTTCCAATTTTAATGTGTTCGCGAATTTGTTTGTGGAAGCTGGGACCGCTCGCATGGGAGTTGTTAAAAAAGTAGACCGGGTCACGCGACAACCATCGCAAGGTGTCGTGTCCACCTTGACAGATAGGCTTTGGGTTTGGAGGTTAGGTAAATTGACCGCGCGTTCTTTAAATTCAAACAGGCCGCGCGCCGCTGACAGCTGCTGGTGCCAATCGACGTCACGATCAACTTCAAGGTTTTTATTTCGGTTTTCAAAAGAGCGAATTCCTACGATTTCCAAATTCGAAACCGGATTACCTGCGAGAAAAATAAAACTCCAAAATCATGCTAACGATAGGATTAGTCTCATGTGGATTGTTTAGTGATGTTTACAATACAATTCTCAGTGTCGATTCGTTTAGGGCATTTGGTGAGAATGTTTTCAGTTTCTTCGGACGAGGATGGTGACATTTAGTAAAGATTGCAAATCTATTGAATTTCAATATGATCTTTACATTAAGGATGTTGGAGCCAAGTTCTACTCCAAAAATTCGATTTCTTCATTTTACTCAGTAAATATTAAATTTGGAATATTTTCCTTCTGTAGGATTAATCAATTTTTAACTAGGATTGTGTGTACAGAGCGAGAAAATATATAATTCGAATATTTTTTAAGTCAAATGAGAATATTGAATTTTGGAGTCAGATTATGAATTCTTCGTTTTATGCAAAAAGTATCGAAATTAAATAATTATTCGCTCTGTATGCAGTGTTATATTTGAAAAAAGATTAACGGTACAGAGGGAAAAAATATTTATCTATAATTTTTGTTGAGTAAAATGAAGAAATCGAATTTTGAAGTTAGAATTTGACCCAATACCCTTAAAATAGTGTTTTTTAAAATAAATTTTAGTGTGCGGAAAGATAATGCTTGGATGCATTTAAAAATCTTGAATTACATTTAACTAGTTGTCAAAGGTTTGAATTTTATGTGGCCTGAGACTGTTTTTAAATGAAAAAGACATATGAAAGCCTTAAAGTTGAAGAAGTATTAATTAAAAATGTTTACAGAAATATTAACTATTGCAAACGGGACAATAGCTTCATGTAAAAAAAGACAATATTTTATTAAATACTTCAATTTGATCACGATTTTAACAATAATTAAAAAAATAAATTATTTGAGATTGAAGCTTTATAAATGACGCTTCAAATTGAAAGCGCACGAGATAAAAATTTTTTAATTAGTGAGCTTCAGATCGAATAATTTACACGGGTATAACATTTTTATAACTAAAAAGCTCTGAAGGTTCAAATGAACGAATTTTTGTGATGAATGTATTTTAAACAAGAAAAAGTTTTAAAATATTGGTTCCTTTGCATTGAAAATAATTCTGTATGAAAGAAAGTTGTAATGTCTATTGTTATTTTTATAGGTGGAATAAGTAGATAAAATAGAATGGGGAAAAGATATTTCGTTCATTTGAACGTTGAAAATTTCTAGTATATCTTTTTTTAGTATAAAAGCAGTCACTAATTAGCAGAAAAAGGTGAAAATCGAAATTGTTTTAACGGTCAAAGGGTTAAAAAATAGAATTAATCAACGTCACTAAAAGTTCGAACAACAAATATGGAATATTTTAATAAAACTTATAATCGTGGAAAATGAAAAGCGATAATTTCATGTATTTCAGAAGGTGCAAAGAGGAAGATATGCACAATACAAGTAGAAACTGAAGTTTCTTACTAAATTTGTAAAATATACATATTAAGCAAAGTTATAAAGATTAATTTCATAATTATATAGTTTTAATAATGATAAAAATTATTAATTTCATACAAAAATTTCTTTAAAATAACGTGTAAAATAATAACATTGGAGGAACGTTTTGAATAATGAGAATTTATAACAATATAGATAACCAGAAGTAAGTTTATATTAAATTCACAGTTTGATTTTCGATCGACTTCCGACGGTTTGCTATCATGCTTTTTCATGCAAGAAAGACGAAATTAAATAGGAACGTTATAATTAATGTTGCATATATATTACATATGCATAAAATTGAATTAACTTTACATACTAATAATTCAATTATAGACATAATAAAATTCTAATTGAAAAATAAATTTACGCAGTAAAATCGAGAAAAGAGACGAATTTAATTTTAAATAATTTTACATAATAATTAATTTTCATATAGATCATTTTAATTTATTTTAATGTAAAATAAATTCATTCATAATCATTTCTCAATTTGCTCTCTAAAATGAATCTTTTTTTAAATTTATTTCTGTTCTTGTGACTGGTTTCTTGATCAGCTAATAAAATACTTTGATTATGCATCTTAGAATTTCCAAATCAATTTGACAGGTTAAAATTTCTAGCCCAAATTACTTAATTTAGTGTGATTTTGGAATAATGCGAATTATAGATTGAGATACTTTGCGTATTTGTATTTCTCCGCATAATCTGGTTTCATGGATTTGGATAACGACGTTCGCACTAATACGGCCGATCGATCAGTTGCCTGACATAGTAGAATTGCTGTCAAAATTGTATAATTAACAGTTAGCAAACATCAGTAGCCCTACGTACGCAATGACCAAAGCTTTACGATGCTCAAGGGCATTGACAAGCACATATAATATCATAATTATAACCACAGTATTATAGAAACAGAGCAGTCAATCTATAAGCTAATTCATTATCAATTATTAAAAATTAAATCCTGAAAATAAATTTCATCTTTTCTTATTTACCTTGACAATTTCTGGATAATAATTTTCAAATTTAATGAAAGGATCTTTTTAAATGCACTGACGTGTAAATTTAATTCATCTTTAACAACTGATCGGTCGGTTGTTGTGATAAACAAGAGTGAAAAATTAAAAAACGAAAACAGGAAACCCCGGGCGGTTTGTTTTAGATGGATAATTCAGCGTACATGCCAAATCAACTTCAACCACCACCAAACATGGTCGTATTCTCACAGGCCGGGGGATTCGAGGCCCTCAGAATGCAAAGACCCTTCGTCAATTCACAAGTTAGTCCTTGACCTAGGCCTATATGCTTAAATACCTTCCAACGCTTAAAACGCTTCTTACAGTAGATTTTTTATAACAATTCAAATTAGTTTTAAGTGTTAAATTTAGGATAACTGTTAGATCAATTACTATTGCAACAACAATTGTTGAACTAATCTCCGTTTCCTTTTGAAGAGTTAATTTGATTAAATTTCACTATCCAGTAAACTACTTTTGATTGAAAATTGGTTAAATAGCAACTAATTAAATTAGTAAATGCATTTTGGCTTTTCACATAATTCATGAATTAGTTTCCTTTAATTAATCTTGATTTAGAGAGTAGTTTTAAAAAAAATTTTTAATTATAATATCCGTCTTTCTTTATTTCATTAGCTTAAGATCTTGTTTTCCTTTAAAATGAGAAAGTACGCTCGTAGAAATAAAATGTAGCTGGCGTTACGGGCTCCGCCTTTTCAAAATAATTTAAATTATTGTAATTTTTTTTATTAACACAGGTTTTCTTAACTGTCTTTTCTTAAAGTTTATTCATGTCGCTTGAAACAAATTTCATCTGAAATCATGAAGAAACAAACTAACTGTTTGAAGCCTTATAAGGGAGATATTCTTCATTTTTTCGGGTGCGTTTTTATTTATACACAAGAAAGAACAAAACTGAGACAGCAGTATTTTACTCAAGGGGTTGTTAATTTAAAAGAAATTTTTAAAGAAGTCAGGCGGAAATAAGAATAAATAAATTCTGGATATAAAGTAAATTTGTCATTCTTAATTTTAAATAAATCTCATTTCGAGGTTTGGAGAATGTGAAAGTGAGAACCTTTACACTATGTTTAATCGAGCGTGTCAATTTCGATTGCCTCGTTTAGTACTTTATAATCACTTTGCTTCCTGTAATTTTGTGCATGCGAACGATGATTAATGAACGTTTCGTGATTTCGTGCATGATGCTGGGTATCTGCTTATGTATAGTATAATAATATAAATGTAAAATATTGTGTTAGTATCAACTAAAGTTATTAATACATAATTAGTTCAGTTACTTCAATAATTTAATTATTCACAAAAAAAAGTACAGCTCTAAGATGTTCTGTGGCCAAACGATTTTATTTTAATCATTTTTGAAAGTTCATAAATAAAAATGATATTTTGTAAATTATTAAAAATAGATTAGAAACTAAATGTCAAACTCTTTCACACATGATTGAACTTTTATAACTCTAAGAATTTGATTAAGAGAAAATTAAACATTCGTCTAACCACAGACACATAATTCTTTTGACTAATTGAAATTCAATTTAAAGTATTAAAGCTTAATTTAATGTAATTTTATGATTTTACAGATGTGTGTTTGTAACAGATATTGGTTTTCATATATCATTCTTCCAATGATTAAGTCAAAAAGGACAACTCTAGAAATTTAAACCCTAGTTAATGTAGATGGTAACGAAGATCTAACTCTGAAAACCTATAAACTTGACCACCGTAAATTTGAGAAGGTTTAAAACCTTTGTAAATTGTCCTACATTGAAATGATCTTCTACTTTTAAAGATTTAAACTCACATTTAATATCCATTCGTTAAAGAAGAAATCATATTTTGAGATGTTTAAGTATTATCCTGAATTAATGACTCTAAATGTCGATGTTAAGTCGTTAAACTCGGATATACGAGATGTGGCTAAATAATTTCAGCGTCGTTAAAATCATTGCGTAAAGAACACGCGTAATTAAACATTTGCGTTGCGAAAGTTAATTTATACTCCAGAACGCGGCGAAATGTTTTTAAGTTGAAAAGTTGCTCGGAACGAACAATCGTCCCATTAAAATAATTTTATGTAACTTTTGCACTAATTTTAGTAGTCTGCATGTTTAAGTACTTTAATATTTTTTCGTTAGTTATACACTTGTATGTTGTAAAAATTGATAATCATTCTGCTACGTGATGTTAATATTAAAATTATAATTAAATATTTGTAGTGACTAACTTATCTTTAAAAAACCTTAAGGTAACGTCAACATCATTTTATAACTAAATAATAATACTAATATTACAGTATTTCAGATTTTGCAAAGCCTATCATTATTTTTGTAGTTACTTCGTGAACATGCGCCTCCTTTTTCACTTATTGAACATATTTCCTTAATTTTATAATATTTCCTTAATTTTTCAGGTTACAGATATTACGAAGGATTGGCCAATTGGCACAGGATCACCCTACAGTTACGCCGGGCTGCAGATGTTGCAACTTCAACACATACATTTTCCACACTTTCAGCCCTTCAGTGCGTTCAAGCCTCCGCCGGGACCATCGGCATTCGCGCCACCAGGCAAGTGTCTCAAAATCGAAACCGGAAGTACGACAGTGTCATCGGGTTTGCCGAGTATAAGTTCCCTTTCGAGTATGTCGAATATGTTTTCGCCGACGTTAACAACGTCCGTGTCGGGAGGACCTGGTGGACCGGAACTGGCGCCTCAGAGTCCAGCCGGGTCTACAAGTCGGTCACCACCCGGAAGTGGTACCGGTATAGGTTCTGTTGCTCCGAGTCGTGGGACACCTCCAGAAGAAGAGGATCGTGATGCCAATGCCACCCCTGGATCTGAAAACACCGAGCGCTCCACGCCTGAGGAAGGACGACCATATAGAAGTGAGTTTTTACAGTTTATTTACTGTTCTATCAGTTCAGTAGGTAATTTAAGAAGAAAATTGATAACTGAGGTAGTCGGGTTCGGTTCTATTTTTCCTGAAAAGTTTCATGAACAAAAATATGATGAGCACCTTTTACAAAAGAGATTAAGTATCTTTCCACCTCTTGAGCTCTTTTGAACTCTACGTCATGAATAGCTTGCCAGATCAACAAACACTAGTTGACGAATGATCCCAGCGTAGCAGCATTCTCGTCCTTTCAAATCGTAATTTAGACAGATAGATAGACAGACAGACGAGGAAAGATACACGAATGCACCAGAAGAATCAGAGAATGCCCGCTTAATCTACCTAACTCGTTTATTTGAATCTGCTGGTGTAGCAGCTGTGCAACGGTTCACCCGTGAATTTTGCGCGGTTTTCAACTGGTTTTGTTTATTCTTTCGGCTCGTCTTAATTACCAAAAGATAGAGCCATTAATTTTTCTACTTTGGGTTTGGCTTTCACCTTCTCTTATTTCCTTTCCTTTTGTTCCTCATTTTATTTTCTTCCATATGTACATCGTACATGGTATCCCAGGTCAAGGCAATTTCAATTTCACTGTTCAAAAAATAATCACAAATGATCTTCAAATGACTACTTTTCATTAAAATTATAATGAGCGGAATTCTTTAAGAAAATTCTTTCTCTAATATAATGATGTTTCATATTTAAAATGAAAGCTCTAAATGTGGTTACTGAAAGGTCCTCTAGTCTCTACAACACTATCTCTTTTTCTATAATTGCGAGTTCTGCTTTGCGTCGCGGATTCTTTTTAATTTCTCGTGCTTTTTAAATTCGTTCATACAGAAACCGAAACGCTTCTCTCTTCGTAACGGACGGCATCGTAATGTACGAGTGTGGTCAGCTAATTTTCGTTTAATTGTGAGACAAAAAAAGGCACTTGGCGACCTTGGTTGAACACGGTTTTATTTGTTTTTTTAGCTCTTTCATCTCGCACGTTAACTCTTCTCGTTTCGCCTTTGGTTGGGAGCAGTGGAAATTCATTTTTAAACGTAATAAAAAATTACCCTTCTTTCGTTACTGAAACAGTTGGTTGAAAAATGACATTTAGCTTTAGTTAACAAAATATAATTTCATATACCTTTGAATTCAGTCATGAGTTTAATTAATAAAAAAACCGGAAAAACAGATTTAACCGAAAAGGTATGAAGATTCAAGATCTCACTAACAGTAGGTGCGTCATTAATTTTAAATATTAAGCTCAAGAATTCCCCCTAACGTTTCATACCTGTTCTCATACAGAGATTTTAACGTCCTTACCATTTTTTTTCTACGTTACGAGCCGTAAAATTTAAGTTAGAAAGCATAACTTCTCCGTTTAGTACGTTATAAAGAATTCGCGTTCGTAATACGAGAGTGTATGTCCTACTACACATCGTTTAAGAGTTTAAACCATGAAATGGTGAACATTTCAATATTTCGTTCGGATTTACCTAGTCCTGTATACTTTACATATAATAATTTAAATAAGAGACATTTAAAGAATCTTTTGGTAATTATTTTAAAGAGTGATATGCTCTCGAAACTTGAATCATTGACTCTTTCATCACGATTTTAATCAGTGAAGGTCTACTGAGAGTTACAGAAAAGTCACTGACATTTTCAGTGACTTTTTTATGATTACCAGTAACAATTTACTAGATTTGTCACTGATTGAAATCCTGAGAAAATAATCACTGAGAATCAATGGAATTTGGCTAATTCAATTTTAGATACTGCCAATTGAGTTGGAAATAAATAGAAATAGTAAAAGTCTTGAATGTTAACGGGTTGCCGATGCGACGCGACATTGGAATGTAATATGTTACAGATTACTCGATACCTTTTGTGAATCCATTCGGGAATGGATTTGACATAGAGCGTACGCGCTCGGAAATGCAGATATTCGTCAGGAAATTGATAACTGGAATAAACTCGTTGCAAAACACTCAAACAAATATTCATACATACGTCTACATATTAGAAATGTGTAGGTGTTATATGTGCCTGCTTTTGTATTTACAACGTGGGTTTTTCTCTTCTCTTTCCACAAGGTCCATGCCTTTTTATAATCAGTTTTTTAAGGGTAAAATTAAACAGAATTTTACATTGGCAACTGTATTGTCACTTAAGATCGATGTGTAGGTATGTTAAGGTATGATACAAATGACACTTTTATTTTAATACCGCTTCCTCGCTGTAAAGTCGAATTGTTCCGCGTGCACAATACTTATAATGTTATATTGGCTATAAAATGCCGGTGGGTGTATACATGTAGTTGAGCAATCGTGGAGGTCTATTTCACAACCCGCAGAGGTCCATCCCCTTTTTTGCCCTCCCTCTTTATATATTTATATGAGAAACCTGCGATCTACTTTACAAGAAGTAGAATAGATTATCCGTAAAAAGTTTACGATTTTCACTAAGCAAACGGTCAACTTGAGCTAAGAATCTCAATATAAAGCTTTTGTTTGGACAAATAAATTATATTCTGTTCAGGAGAGTTAGGGGACACCTAAAAGAGATTTTAAACTTGCTCTAAATGTATATAGTAAAAAGAACCCTTCGCCTAATCGTCGACTCACGCCAACACCGTAAAATAGAGAAATCATCATAAAGGCGATGCCGAGCTTGCAGTTTTAGCCAGCATAGGGTGGTGAGAAATGTGATTACTAAATAATTCGTACGACGTGATAGTAAATCGAGGACGCCTCCGCCCGTTGCTCTAAGAATACAAATGAGGATAACTGCTTTTTGCGATTGCAACAGACACACGTCCTCTCACGTTTATACGTATTCCATATATGTGTATTATATAAACGCAAACTCACTCACGTTGAGAGACGCACACTTCGTCTGCATACAAAGTTCTAATTCATTTTTACTCTCTGATTTCCACATATTTTCTCCCATTCGACCATAGAATATTATTTTAACAGGGAAAAGTGAAAAGGATAATGATACTGGGGATTTTCTTTCTTGTTTTACTGGAGATATACATTGCACCTCTAAAACCAGTCGAAGCTTGTATAAAAAATTACGCTCTCTTCATCAAAGCTTCACAATATTTAAAAAAATAGTCGCACTTTTGTTTTTCCTCTGGCCTATTATTATTACATACTCGTGCAACTGATTCATTTTTCACGAATTCTCGTTATCGTGTATTTGCAGTGACAAGGCACCGCAAAACGAAACTCATTAATTTAACGAGCCACATTGCAGTGAGGTAGAAGTCAGGTAAATGTAGCCAGACGTTGAATTTGTATCTAAACCATACGGAAAGGTTTTATATTCTTTTATAGTTTTTTACAGAAGTTCAAATTTATAGGAATCATCAGCAGTCGTAAATTCAATAGTCAATCTTTTTCCAAATTTCGAAATTGATTCTGACACTTTGATTATCTCTGCCCTCTTTATTCGCGGGTTTAGGTTACCGAATTATCAACGAACTGAAATTATTGTGTCATTTGTGATTTCTGTCTCTTCCTTTCCTCTTCTTCGTGTAGATTTATATCCTCTGTGCATTCTAAATTGTATGGGAAATCGAGATTGGTCGCGACAAAGTGAGAATTCAATATAATTAAGCCAGTTTAATTCGATATCATTTCAGAATTAACTAATTTTCAGTTCCGGAGCACATAATACCTATTCATTTGAATTTGAATTGTGAAATTATGAACTAGTCGTTGTTAAATGATTATCGGAGATATTTAATGATTTTAATATAATATATGGGAACATAGATTTCGTTACACTAATAACTAAACTTTTTATTTAGTAAGTACTTTACATTATTATTACAATAAATTGTGTTTGTTGTGTATTAATAATTACTCTTCACATAACCGAGACGGGAATTTACAATAGTAGTACTAATTTCCAATGATTTCATGAAACAAACAAAAATATTGAATTAAAGTTCGATTCAATATTTTGTTTTCACCTCGAATATCAGAGGGTGTATCGCTTTTAACAAGCCAACATTCACCGACCCTCCGTGTCTCGCATGAACGCATCGACCGTTTAGCTAGATATAAAACATGATACTTTTGACAGGAATTTTCCATGGTTTTGCTTTATTGTGCCACGGGAGTGATTGGTAATTGGCCACATCGTGCACAAATGGTCAGCTATGTCGAAACGACGAATGTGATATTACCGCAGTCGCGGTTTGTTGTTTCCTAGTGAAAATTGGGCATTCTTGACTTGCATGACATGTGTTGTGAGGCGTTAAAAATTTTGACAATATGTTGATGATACTTTTCCCAACATTCAAAATACTTTTAGCTAAGCACATGTTTAATAATATTAAATTCCATTCACCTCAGTTATTTAAATTTGGGTATATTCGGATTCTGAGGTACAACAAATTTTTGAGAATCTCTCCGACTCCAGTCTTGAAGCTTACATATTAGATTTTTTCTATAGATTAGATTAGAATTTTGGTCTTTACCTAAAAGTTTCGTGTAATATTTAGGAATTTGTGAATCTATCTCAAATTTCTTTGCTGAGGGTTTAAAGTTCGGATGGCGGCGGAAAAAGTATGTAAGACAAAGCCAAGAAAAACTGATAAGAGTGTCTCGACCGAGGCCAGTGATAATCACAGTCGAGGGAGTAAACAAGCTTAGGTTGTTTGTCGGAGGGAAAAGGGGTGAGTGCAGTATAAGACCATGGATTTATTGGTCGTTGGCAAGCAACGGATGCAAGTGCAACTGTGGCTGGTCGAGTGTATATCATCATGACTTACTGGGGGTAAGAGAGTTGTGTAAGAGAGGGGTAAAATGCAATTGGAGGCACAGCATTGGCGGTTCCGCGTAAGGAGTAAAGTAACCAAGCTTCCTCCTCTCTTCTACTCTGCACATACCAGCTCGACCTAGGCGGAGCTCCCGAGTCTTTATAGCTCTCGACGTCGACGTACTTGCGTACAAAGTTTGTGGACTTGTCTCTATCAGTGCGCTTGCGTATCACTTGTAGTCGTATTTTATTCTCTGCTAAGAATATGCAACCTATTTCTGAAATTCCCATCGTTCTCCTAGAAATACTCATTTACGGCTAATTAGAGTAGATAAGAAGCAGGTGAAATATATGCTATTGCAATCTTGTTAGATAAATCGACACCTCTATAAAAAAGAAACAACTGGATGTCCTGGATAGCCAAGTTCCCTTCCAACATAGTGACACCAACGATATAATGCTTCATCATGGATCATCCTTTTTATATCCCCAATAGTAGGTCAGATTGGTTTCATATTGAGTAGAAACATTGTTCCTCTCTCGGAACCGAGTTCCAGACAAAGTTCGTTAACTTGCTCGAAGCAGTTTCTTCCGTCTCTGATCCTCTATCTAATCCTCTTTAGTTCTAACCCCAACTTGAAAGCTTGAGAAAATAAATATCGTCTAAATCCCTGGCAACTTCTCTTACCCTGCTGACACCACTCGTCTACATGCTTATCGCTTTCTGTCCAATTTCATTTCTGCGCCTCTTACACTCTCTTACGTGTCCATCCATGTGTTCGCTTTTTTTATCCCCTGAATCGAGCTAGTCACCACCCATGCTTGTTCTTCCTCTCTTTTTTTCTCTCGCGCCTTGGGATCGTTGCTTAACGATCAGTCGCGTCCACGCGAGGTATAGCTTCGCTAGAAATAGAAGCTCCGCCTCCTAGACCAACAGAGTTGGTACAGAAAGTAAAGACA
Organism: Synergus umbraculus; assembly: GCA_900474325.1. NCBI lineage: Eukaryota > Metazoa > Arthropoda > Insecta > Hymenoptera > Cynipidae > Synergus > Synergus umbraculus. The sequence goes on from UCOK01017855.1 coordinate 96,036, forward strand.
GTCCTCCTCCTTCCACGGAGGAACTCCACTCGGAAAGCAGCAGCTCTGGGCGTGGTGAGGGAGGAGTTCTCTTCCTTATCCTTTGCCTCCGCCACCTCATCCTCTGACTCGTTTATATCCGCTATCGGCTGTCCGACCGGATGTAGTATCTCTACTCTTGAAAGAGCGTCGTCGTCCCTGCTGTTCTGTGATTCGCATTCACGTCAATTTTCTCTGGACTCTAGATTTTCGTCTTCTTTTAAATTCGACAGCTGCATTTTTCACTTAAACCGAGCTTTGGGTTAATCAGAGTGACACTTGATGCTTATGTACTGCCCTCTGTATGACTCTAGAGATTCGATCTTGCTATCAACAGCATATGCTTGCTGATGAGCTGGATGATAGATGCTAATTATCTCCACCGAACGCATCTTTGATGACCTCATGAAATTGTTCATGTTGCTCAACTAGACTTGATCCTTCTCATTACACCTTCTCATTACTCATGTGTATTATTGATAACTATCAATAACCTAGCTAGTGACATCAATATTCCACTAGCTATCAATAACAACTAGTCATGTCTTCTTATCTTCTGCACGATTCGGTTCTGGGACCAGATGTTAGCCTATGCAAAGAATCAACATAAATCCGTTTCCTTCGCTTTAGCAACGCATGCAACGAGGTTGATTTGCGTTCGTGAAGGTGGAAGCTGACGGATATTCCGTTTTGTAGTTACGTGGAACGTTCGGCGGAACACTCGACTCGTGACAGAAATTACTAAATGGTCAGTCGCTCCACAGTGGTGCAGGGGTTGAAAATGGGAATGGGGCAGCGGAGGAATGGGAATGGGAACGGGAACGGGAACGGACGCTGGAAAGCTGTGCGCCTCGCGCGCATATTAATCTCTTCAACCGCACATCAGCCTCCATCGCCTCTCCAAATCTCGTTCGTACGCACTTCATCTCACTCCCACTAACCGTTGACCACCAATACAACGTCCGCGGCAAATTGGCAAACTGGCCTCTGCCACCGTCCTAACCTACGGTGCACAATTGTCCAGGGAACGTGCCTTGAACGCACCACCGTTTTCCATCACCTCTTCGCTCTCTTCTTGTTCAAACCACCGTTCACGGGAGTGGACTGCGAAGCAGCGGATGCAATTTTTTTTGACAATGGTATTCTGTATTGAGGAAGTGATGTACCAAGGGGAGAATTGCAGAATTGGAAGTGTTTTACACTACCAAGCCAGTAGAAAAGGGTGTATTTCTGAGAACTATTACACTCTTTTACAATTAATTCCTTTTTTTAATCGTTAAGAATTTAGTACCCATATCAAATTCGCAAACAAGCTTCCACTTCGACCCTGCTTTCGATTATAGTCGTTAGGGGAATGTGCACGTCCACGTCTACTCGTGCGTGTGCTGGATGTCGACCCTCCCTAACTTCAGTTGGTACTCTAGTCATTCTGTTGCCTAATTCAATAGAAAGGGGACAGGGACTCGTCGAAGAAACTAACTGCAATTATGGCACTTGAAGTTATTAATTTTCGCCAAAGCTTCCTTTTTTTCATGATTATCGGTCTCTGAATTTATGTATTCCTCTGGTTAACAAAGTCGATCTATGTTTTTAAATTGATGATGTATTATCCCAACAATTGTTAAACTGAACTAATAGACCACAACTCTACAATTTCTACATGCAGCTCGTAATGACCTTGTGGTTACAATTCGCTGGACATAATCGGTGGAACCTGTAGCAGACGGAATGATCTCATTTGTTTTTCAATCCCGCATTATCGGAAGAGGGTAAATGACGTGAATAGGGTGAAGTACTCGTACCGGATTCCGAGGGGAAAGAGACAGAAATCACGCGTGCGGTTTGGTGGGTAGAATTCCTAACCACCGAAACGCCAAAGTTCGAATTGAACTGTCACCATCAGCCACACGCTCAGTGTAACCACGTGACGCATATTCGTTCATAATAACTGCGGTTACTAGCTGGGACACTTGGTAAACGTTATTTCATGACGGTTGTTTTGCTCATCTCCTTTTTTCTCAGTGGCATCGTCTCATTTCACCCCTGACCCGCTAGTTCGTTGCTCTTTTGCATCGACTGTCGAAGCGGAAAGAGCAAGTCGAGGAGAGGCGGGAGGACAACCCGATTGTAAATCAAACAAGACGTTGCTGGGATTTCATGTCGCATTACGCTGATTTATGTCGCACCTTCAAGAACCATCGTTTTTCTTCTGGACTTACTACCATTCGAGAATAAATCGATGCGTGCGTCCAGTATTACTGAGCAGATAAAATACAAAAGACAATTAGGAGAAAATGTAGGAATAATATAATTTATGAAGAAAGGATGTATTAAGCAGGGTTATTGGATCAGAAAAAAATCGAGGACAAGGGTCAGCAGTCTGACTATATATACCTACATGTAGAGAGATTCGTCATATTTTATCTGTCCCCAGATATATGTGATCGTTCATACGAAAACATAAGCTTGTGTCCGATTCCCCATAAAAATACCGATGCGGGCATTATTAGAGGCTCAAAATAAGATTGCTGGTGGTCAAGAGGCTTTTATACCTTTCGTCGAGGTGCCCTTTCCGCAGGAGACAAATGGCAGTCGTGAATTGTCGAGAGGATTGCGAGGTTATTTGGGAAAGTCGGCTATGAAACACGAGAAGCTCCCCTTGTGTCCTATTCGCGGATAGCCAGTGTTTCATACAACGCACATATGCTCTCATAGCAATTCAAACCCCTCTTTTCGTATCTTACAAAACCCTGATATGCTGCAAAGTTATTGCATTCATAATTAGAATTTGTAAAGTCTTTTGTGTTCTACTTTCAGGTCATCATTCCTTGATGTCACTGTATTTTAACACCATATCCAGCCTACTCATTTCTTCTCGGTTTAGAAAAAGCTTCTGTAATTCATTTCCGGCATAAAACTCTAGTTAAATCAGTGCGCTGCTCACGCGAATCAAGCGGAGAAGCCTTTGAGTTATTTACAAAGAAGGTTTTATCCTGCTTGGAAGAACTTAAGCTGAGGAATAAGACGTCCCACCTTTAGCCCTTTGCCTGTGGCGCCTTGAGGGATATTTACAACAGTGGCACGATGTGCGCAACGTGCGACCGAGGAGTGAGAAATGGCTCCGGCGACAATTAACTGAAATCACGGCGGGCAAAGACGTTTGTCACTGTCTCGTGTCCGACTACCGCCCTACCACTTCCACTGCCAGTCTTAGTTGTTCCTCGAGTATCACTCTTATACCGGATGCCTTTTCTCTCGGGGTGATGTACAACAGCTTTTAATCCTCAACTGATCTTCCGGGTCTTGAGAAAACTGTTTTATTTCAGTAAGCATCAATGTCTCGTGGGCACAGTTTATGTTTGCTTGTATATCAGTTGCTGAAGAAGCTCTAAATCACACTTTAAATCTAGCTAATCGTTTCCATTTACAACTCGTTTCCTACCTTGACTGAAAGAGTTGCCTGAAATCGATGCTGCTCTTTGCCACACTTTTTTTAGTTTTAAAAACTGATGCTGCAACAGTTTGGGTTCATCAAACTCTGCAAATGATGAAAAGGACGATTGCCTTAGCTGGCTCGCAACCCTCCTTTTTTATACCCTTTGGCCTTGTTTAGCTCTAGTTCTCTTTGACACAGTCGTGCCGATGTAATGCGATTAAGTAATTAGGGGATTTTTAATCTTCCCCCTAGGTCCAGGCGCTCGCCCTCGTTTCGCTGCCGGTCACGAGCTGGCGAAAAAATAAATAAACTCCAAACGCCATTCGGAATTAAATCGTTGATTAAGAGTTTAGTGTCAGGTCGCCTCGTTCTTCTAAATCAATAAATTTCGCTCGTCTGACACCATCGCCACCGTTACTACTTCGACCTCATCTTTTTTCATCTTCGCCCACACTTTTTCAAAATTGCTTCATTCTCGGAAATCTACATGTCTTCATATATCAGTATATGTGTGTTCATTTTATTTAGTCGTTGTTTGAAATGAACTCAGTGAGACTTCTAGTCATGTTCAATCCAATCTTGCTTGACTAACAAGACCAAAATAAAATCAAGTGAATTAATAATCCAGTTTAACTGGACGGAAGATAAATGAGTGATATCTAGATCCAAAGAGATAGTAATAATCAGCAGTCACTTTCGTTCTCGTATAAGAAAATTTTCTCTATAATTCCCGCAACTTGAAGCAAATTCCGTGTAAATTAGAAGGCGGAAGGATTCTTAATCAAGGTGCGACAGCCGACATCGTAAAACCAATAGGTGTGCATACCTGGGTATGAAAGTCGGCGTACGCTAAGATGTTAAGGGAGTATGTGTACACCGGGCATATAAGTTGCCGAGTGTCTGTGCATGCATGTGAACGAGGGAGTGGTTGAGCGAGCAGCAAGCAAAGCAATGTTAAAGGGTGAACATGAGCATAAATGTCTCGTTGCGTGTAACCGAACACGCTCACTCGCACGCTCCCTCCCGATTCGCATCCTCGTCTTACTCACTTATTTTTTCTGCATTTCTGATGCGACGTAGTCAATACTCTCTTCTTTCATTCGATCAAGAGTTGCTTCGATTCAGAGGTACTGTTAACACACGGTGTTTGGTTACCAGCACCGATTACTTTTATCACATCCACTCAAAACTTTTTAGATTCCCGCCAGATCGTATTCCCACCCTGTGCGGTTTGCATTTTGTTACTACTAGTTTTTTGTGCATTTTGTTATTTATAGTATCTATTTAGTGATTATTTATGTTTAGTAACTATTTAGTGACGATTTTTCTTGCTTTTTTTTGCAACTTTTTACCGGCTGATCATATTGAGGACTATTCCCTTTTTAGAACCATTAAAACGTCGAAAGAAGAAAGCAACGACCTTCCCTCTTTATTCTCGCTCTCGGCTTCTTTTGGTTTTCTCACATTTGACAATTATTCGGTAATTTATCAAAGCGTCCGCACACAATGGGCCAGCGCGAACTTCTCGCAAGAGAGATCGCGAACGGCACGTCCTTTGGTGTGGCGGATTTCACATGCAAACGGTGTCCCCGAAATTCCAACTGTTATTCACTCTCTTCTTGTGTGAAGGAAAGTTAATACTTTTGATTTTTCCTATTTTCTCGGGACAGAGACATTGAATGGCTTAAATCCAATTGAATCTAAATCCATAGTAAGTAAATCTTATCTAGAAAATAAATACTTTATATTCGTGTATCTCTCACAAGTATGTAAATTACTTAGTGATTTACCGCCATTTGCAAATTCTTTACTAGCAGTACTTTTCTCGAGAGCAATCACTACACGATTCACGATCCACTTCGAAAAACTTACGACACAGCAATGTCGGTCACATGGATGGAAAACTATTAAAATACGCAGGAGGCGAGCGGCGAACATGTAGGTAGTAGCTAAGCTGTCAATTAAGCAAGAATATCTGGTAAATTAAACACTGAACTTGCGATTTTACGAGTCGCCTCGTTTCCCCTTGACCAGAAGTAAATACTACATAAAGAAGTTCCTACCTTTAACGAACTTGCTGATATCTCCTTAAGTACGTGCTCGCATGCTAGTTGGGCGTTTATAAGTTTGAAAGATTAGCATAAGTGCTTCGGTAATTATTCGAGCTCGGGTTAATAAGCGTACAAAGTAACGACGAAGTTGAGCAACGTCCAAGCTTAAATGTTTTTCATTTTCTTTCGCCATGCCGCTACGATGAAAAGGTTGAAAAGCAGACTTGCATAAAGGAATCCATAAAAAGTATGTTTCAGTGGTAATAATTCTGTTATGCAAGTTTGAAAGTGGTTAGAATCCTGTCTTTTAAAACCGTCATCTAAACCTAAACCATAATCCATTCTTTGAGGAAACGTATATTATATTTTATTGTGAAAAGAATGATCTATGGCTCAGTCACTCACTAAGTTCTGGCTTATTCTCTCGTAGATGTTTTCTTAGGATGTCTTCAAACTATTTTGGATCTTGAGAGCAAAATCAGTCCTATTAAGACATTTAACAATCTATATTCGGGAAATTTTCTCACAATTCCGCAGGACACCCGGTAGGAAGGTATTCGAAGTATGGAACGTGCTTCTGGCGAACCTTGGGCGAGGAGAAACGAATAAGCAAGCGACTGAAGGAACAAAACTATCTCATTGTGTGTTAATACGTTTCGGTCGGCTCGACTTTTGCGCGATACGTGTGCGTGTGCGCGTGCATTTACCTGCATAAAGGAACGAAATCGCTGTGATCCTCTTTGCTCTCTTTTTCTTCCTCCTATTTACTCGTCGGGAGTGAAACTCCTCTTATGGCAGCTCTCTTATCACTCTCTTTCTCTGGACGGCGCAGGTAGAAGAGTTTCTACTCTCACGGCAATATAAATTTGAAACAGAGTAGGATCTGGAAGTCGTTGAAATTCGTCGTGCGCGCTTGCTTGTCGGCGATTCTTGGATGGCTACTACATTTTCTGAATCGATTACTTGCTTTTTTGAGGATAAGAGACTTGTGCTCTCCTACCGTCGTTCAACGACACGGTTGTCACCGCTCAGTCGTAAAGTTTCACTGAATTCAAACCCGCTGGAATTTTTCGAACCCTATCAAAACAAAAGGTACTTTGATGACACGAATCTGAGAATATATTTACTGGAATGGTAATTTTTTCGAGGCAACCTTGTCGCATTCAAACACAACCGTAAGTGATTTGAAGACAGTAACACACGTTCAGTGGCTCTTTATAGGTAAATAATTTTAGTTAAATAATCAATTGGGAGAGAAAAATGGCTTCATAATAGGAGTGACATGATGTAGGACAACTTTCGTTTCTCATTTTGACGAGAAAAAGTAGCGATCGCTACTTTTCCTCGAGGAGTAGGATTTGAGGGGATGAGTGAAAGAGGGTAAAATAGCCTATCGGAATTATTCCAACCAGTCGTCGGGACTTATGCTGCTTATAGGATTACGGCAGCATTAGCTGGAGAACTCGTCCTACCATCGTTTCGCTCCATGAAATCCGTGATAAGCCCCTCTACAGGTATTTCAGCTAGTTCGCACTTCTCTGCAAGCGCACGTGATCTCCAAGCAGGCGATTTTTCTACTAACACTGAGGCTGAATATAAAGTCATCAATATTGCGATATAAAGCTATTCATTTTGCAGAAGAATAAAAAAGGATGATTAATGGCTCTATTAAAACTACACGAGCGTCTACACTCTGCAGCTTATAAAGCCTCGCAAATAGCGCTTATGTTTAGAGAGAGGATATTTTGTAGAGGCGAAGGCTAAGTACAAAGTAATCGAAAGAAACAGAGATGCCAAGTCTGAAATGAAGTGAACTAATGATTGCAGACTAATGTGCTTCGACAGTTAGAATCAGCAATCCTGATTAATATAGACACATTTTATTCTACCTGTATAGAAGAAGCTTACTTAATCTTTAGTAATCAACATGTGAATGTTGTTGAGTTTAATACTAACATATTAGAATACTCGCTCAGTAAAAACAGTTTTTTTGCGTCTACAATATTTTTTACTGATTTTAAGTTAGGAATCATCAATTATTATTACATGGTATCGAAGACCAGATTAGAAACGCAGTTTAAATCTCTCGCTCCCGTTAGATACGTGAAGGAATTTTATACCAAGAGATTTTTTCCCTAACGAGGATTCCCGTCTTTTAAACACTTGGCTGAACGCAGTTCCCTCTTTTCCTGAAGAGAGAAGGGAGGGTTCGAGGTCGGGGATCGGGTACGCGGATCTTTTCCTTGTAATTAATTTAAGAGGGCTCGCTCGAGATGCTCCTCAGGATCTACTGTAGCAGGAGCAAGGCTAACGGCATCTCACGGATTTCAGAGGCTTCTCCACCTCTAGTTCAAGCTGCTTCGTTTCCCTTTTCTATCTATTTCTACTCTGAAGAATTTCTATAACTGTCTCACTGCTTAAAGAGTACTTTGCTTGTATAATTCTGAATTTATAATCTACATTTTTAGATTTTCTTTCCTATATGCGGAGAATCCTATTTCCAATTTCGAATCTAACCCAAGGAGCCGCAATTTCGTTGTCAATAGGGAAACGGTGCTGTATCCTAAATTGCAGGAAAATTCGAGCACCAATTTGTAGCAGCTTAGCAAGGGCTTCTCGCAGTGCTCTCAGAACTGCCAAATGGGTATGGACGGGGCCACATATTGGATCATATCATATCTTTTCCCATCGCATGAATAATGCATCTCAGATACCCTCCGTCTCGTCCACCTTTTTCCTCATTGCTCACCTCTTCGCATTCTCTCTTTCTCTTTCCCCTTCATCACTTGCCCGCTTAGCCCTTCCACCCTCTGTTCCTCACTCGTTCACAAATGCATAATACTATTGGCCAGTCCTGCTCCCGAAATCTCTTCGTAATTAAAGGTGCCATATATTTTACTTTAATCGAGCAGATCGGACGCGGGTAGTCGGCGACGATTTATCGCTACCCGCGGAAGATTATAATGCTCAGGTATGTACGATTTCAACTAATTGCGTCCTGCCTTTTCACTGCTCTGGATTTCGTTTCAACTTCTATAGTTTCAGTCTTATATGTTAATTGGGATTCGAATTCATTTTTAAAACAGATATTCTTATTCTGAATTCAGTGTTTCTTAAGTTAGTTAGGAGTTTGGTTTTTATTCTTGTGATGTTTGTTGCCACATCTTTAACTACGAATGAGGCCCGATGCCATGAAAGTAGGATCTTAGGTAGCCTCCGAATCGCAGGACTCCCGAGTGTCAGTGTCGGCGAGATAAATCTTGGATTACCACGCGCTTCCTTTCTTCTCTCTTCTCTCTCCGATTCTCATACGCTCCTCAAACTCCAGCTTCTGAATCCCGTTCCGGTCCTCATCCTCCCTCCTCTTTAACAACACAAGCTTAACACAGTCTTATGTCCTGCGACAAGTCGAGACTACTGTACTGCCGATGAGCCGGATCGCCTTGTCGGCTCGAAAAGACTCGGATACCAGTAGTCGGCCCTCCGTCAATTCACCAGGAGTCCACTTTTTCACCAGGAATGAATCCTATCGGCAAAGTCATCTGGCTATTGAATGCTGAAGTCAAATTGACCTCACAATAATATCATGGACTCAACGCGTGACTAATTTATTACAAGCGAAAAGCCGCCTTGGCTGAAAATGTATTCAAAGTTTCAATATACTGACGCATCAAAAAATTTAAAGTTAAAGATCAAATTGGAATTCAGGATGTAACATCAGTTTTCGTTTTTCTTTTAGCGATTGGGAATCTTAATTTGTGCAATTGAAAGCTTTACTTGAATGAAACTTGTGTTAGCTCAGGCTTTCGTTATTCCAACGTTTCCCTTTGAATTGCAGAATCTCTATATGCAATTAAATCATGAGAACGTGCGAATTGGCAGATCGTTTATTTAATTATTTCGAATATACGCGAAGAAGCGTGTGCCTGCAGTTCTCACGCCTGGACAATGAGGACATTCATTCGAGTTAAGAAACAAGATTCGCGGCTTGGACAAGCGGTTCTTCTCAAGACTTAATCGGTCGCAAGAGAATGCACGTTTAATGCAAAATAGGGTTCGGTGTTCATTCGCTCGACTTATTCCACGTATTTCTTGTCAATGCGAGTAATTTTATCCAACTGGAGTTGACCAAAGAAAGGAAATTTTCATCCAGAATAAGGAGTGCCTTGCAATTTGTGTTCACTGACATATTAACCGTTTAGTTTACTTTATCAACAACTTAGGATTGAATAGCATTACGGTTGGGAATTTTTATCTTTTATAGTGGTGAATTGATCGGAGAAGGATCAGTGCGTATATGCGAAGCCCTATCGAGCTATCAGGGATATACCCGGACGCGAAACCACACTTTGTTCAAAGAGGGGACACTACTTGGGGTAATACGCAAACAATATAGGTGACGTTATAGGCAGTGGGTGACGGGTCGGGGGTACCTGTTACCCGCTCTGTATGAAATATCAACCACCATGAAACTTGAACGCCCTGAGAAACTTTGGCCATCCTCTTCTGGCCGTCGGCACGCTCGATTGCCAATCTAGCGGCTGCCAGGCGATGTAAGGTCATCAATGCACCAAGAATCTGGAAAATTTCTATTCCACTAACTAGGAAGATTTTAAGACCCAACCCTCTCAAGTAAATTGATGAAATAACCATCAATACATCATTGTCAGGAATTTCTGATTCCTTCATATGTAGCCCGTTCTTCTTTTTATAAATGAAATTTTTCAATATATGCCGTGAAAAATTAAATCATGCGATGATTTCGGTTTCAAAAAATGTCATGGTAATCGTGGATTTTTAAAGAATACCAGGGAATTTTAAAAGCTTTGACATGCTGTTGAAAGATGGAATTTCAAGATTGATCGGTACTTCCTGTCTACCGATGACACTTTCTCGTCGTGGCAATGAGTATATGTATATCGCAAGTTGAGTATTGGATAACACAATCTCACGCTACGTACTGAGCCGGCTAACTTGGTGCAACCCAACCCACTCACTTAGGTTCAGTCTCAGAGCTTCAATTTTCCCTCCTCCTTTTACATCGTTCTGCATCTTCTTTCACTTACTTTGCCCGCTTGAAGTGCACTCGTTGCTCATTCTTCTGGATTTGTCAGCTTTTTTAATAAATGATCCATATGTATATATACTACAATTTTAAGCTGATGAAGGGTGGCAGATATTAGAAGAAAGACGATGTTTCTCTCTTCTCTTTGATCAGAGAATAATTTGCTGTAATCATTAAGTGGGCTGCGAGAGACGAAAAATCGTGAAAGAAATGTCAGTAAAGGCCGATGAACAAGTCGGAACTGGTATGGACGTGCCAGATTTACCGCTTATGCTGGGCAAACACCTAAAAGGAGAAAAAATAGTGTCTTTCCGCGGCACTGCTGCCAACCATAGAAGGCACACAAGACGATCGAGTAGCAGAGGCAGCTGACAGTCGGATCTGCGATCTTAATCTGGGCAGTCTCTCGCAAAAAGGAGAGAGAAGCTTCCAGAGCAGAAAGTTGAGGAAATGGGGGTAGAGTGAGGTAGAGAATAAAAAACCAGAGTCCCGTCGATTGAGAGGAAGACGGGAATCCGTCTGCAGTCAACCGACCAGATCAGGACACCCTGAATAATTCATCGAGTAGGACTACTCGCCGACTCGTTCAAATGGCACGAACGGCTTTCTGTTTTCATTGCGAACCCCCCTTTTTCGACCTCCCCCTTTCGACATCCCTAAGAGTACACTTAGCAACTTCTCGAACCACAATTGACGCCATTTTCGTTTATGATAAAAATCCTATGATCTAGTTTTGACATAAACTTTGTAATCTGGACCTGGTATATAGAATTAATTGATTTGATTAGATTAGTAAATTTCATTACGTACACTGAGTACTTTGCGAATTTAATATACAGCAGATCGATTTACATTCTAGCTAATGTAAACAATATGGTTTTATGAATTGTAAACCTCCAAGAATAATTAAAATCAATCATTATTCTGTTGAGTATTGAAATTATAATTCCTGTTAATGATATGTTATCATATTCTGTAAATCAGGATGTATAGATGGTAATAGAGAGCCTCTAAGGAAAATTTTATAATACATTCTGCATTTGGATTTAGAGAGTAGGTTTACATATTATTTTATTAATTATCACCAGAAGCGTGTTCGAATTACGGGGAAGGTGTCACGTTTCGGTACAATTTCAAATAATTATACATACTAACCCGTGCAGAAATCTTGATGTGGGCCTAGTAGGGTTCTGGTCAGTTTCCCCTACTTCTGGTGTGGTTGTGGTCAGTAAAACTGGTTAGAACCCGACAAGGGTGTAACGGTTGGACTCGCGAATACCCTATATAGGGGAAACTAGTCAGGGCCTTGTCAGTTTTTCTAGTGAATGCCTTTTTTAAAAAAACTATAATAAATTATAAATAAAAATTACCTGCTTTTATGAAAATGTAATTTTATTATGTCAAAACACAGCAAAGAACATAAGAAACAATACAAGGAAATAAATCAATCATATTTATATATTTGCGTTCGCAATGAAACAGAAAACTATTTAAATATTTAAATATAATATTTAAATCTAAATATTTTCAATTCGGAATAATCAGATGATATTATGTTACTAATTACATATAGTCTTATTATGCTGCCCGATTAGCACCTTATTATAATTTATTTCATTTTATTCAGAATAGAAAAACTGACCAGGGCCTTGTCAGAACCCTATTGTAAATGGGGCAAAATGGGGCAATTTCTGCACAGGAATTAATTGTATGCAATACAAAGATTCTCGAAATTGCGAGTCCCGCGATTATCGAGCAAGATTCAGAGCTGAGAACCGTGTAATTTTCGATTATCCTGAAAATCACGATTTCCCACCAGTAGCCACGAGCCGACGCTAATTAGCGTGAAGTGCTTTAGTGTCAGCAGGTATCCGTTGTGCCTGGTAATAGCGACTAGGGATTAGAATTGACAAAGTCAAGGGTCTCAACATACCGCAGACACGTCTAACTTATACAACACAATTCGATTCGCTCTTCACCTGATGACACACATTCAGTGTCTCAAAATGTGCTTCCAAAATCTCGAATCATAAACTGAATTCTCAGTAGAATTTATTGATCCTTAATAATTCAATCCGAATAGCTCGAAGTTTCTAAATGGATTAATTGGACCTTCGCTTCAATAAATTGAAATACTATTTCATTTTATTAGTTAAACAATTTTTATTTTCTTTCATCTATATATTTGAATATACAATGCGAGTTTTTTTAAAGACCTGCTATTTCTCTTTTACTTCTTTTTTTCTGTCGCCCAGTATACACATAAAATGTAAGCGAGTGAGGTTCTTTATGGTTCTCGGATCTTTTGAGGTTCTTTTCGCCGCCTAATTGTATCGGGTGTCTTAATCAGCTTGTAAGCCACCAAGCTAAGCACGAATGGAACGAGCCTCCTCTGCATTTGCCTCTCACTCGCCTCAGTGCTCTGCATCTCAAAGACGCAATTTAAAAGTATGTTAAGCTGCTGGCATTATGCTTGGTGTACTTATTTCCATCGTTCCTCGTCTGACATGAATTTAGATTATGGTCTTGCATTGTGCCCCGAGCACACGCGCTCTCTACACCCTGAAACAAAAAGAATTTTATCTTTCTCCTTTCTTCCTCCGAGGAATTGCTTCTAATTCGCTCCTGGAATATTACTCTCTTATTCACAGTTTATTCCGCGCTTTAAACTCATTGAAAAGTTATTACAAAATTGCACTCTTTCACTGAGAAAAATGTTTGGTGCGGACAACAAAAAATTTTGTTGCTATAGAAGCAACAAAGATTTTTGGTTGTGCCAACCAAATTTTTGTTGAACCAACCAAAGTTTTGTGAATTCAACCAAAACTGATATTTTGTTGGTTCAAATGAATTTGCTTGGTTCAACAAAAAGTTTGTTGAAAGAACCAAGATTTGGTTGGCACAACCAAACAATTTTTGTTGTTTCTATAGTGTTATGTGTTACACATAATTGTAAAAACTTTACATTTCATTTTCATTTAATATAATACATATAGCAATTCTTCTTGGTGTATTGTTGGTAAAAAATTGCATTTTGTATCCAGAGATTAGATACGCAAAAGGGCGTAATTGAAATTTGAGGAGGGTGGTCAGTCCACTAGAGACTACTTGGCACGTGCGGGTTAAGCTCAAAAAGTAATAAACTGCGCTCGGAATTTAGCGAGAAATGACACTGTACCGATATCTATATGGGATCATAATGAAGCCATCTACTTTGATAGGGGTGGAGCGATGAGAATAGAACTCTGATCTTTGCGAGATAAACACTCTAACGTAGCCATTTAATTTATCTTGGTATGCAAATGTGATCAAAACTGTATTCAATGAATTCTTAGACCTAATTTGATCTAATTTTCACCTGTCGTAAATGTTGTTGGTAAAGATCTCTTATAAAGAAATGAAACGTATTAATGTTGTAATAGGAATTGCTGTTGATGTTTTTCTTAGTGTGATGATCTCGATTTCGATGACGATGTCTGATAACCATTATTTGTGGGTGATTCTAGTGGGGCCTGTGTTCGGGGGTCGATGCGGCGCGGAGGCGCTTGGTCTGGGGTTGGGACTTCCACTCGGCCCAGCCTACAGGTTCGCACTACCCCCGGGACTCCCTGCCAAGATTTCCCGCAACCTTGCATTCGACCAAGGTAGGCTACCAGCCATCTTCATTATTATTGCGATTCGCACGCAATTGTCTAATATTCGCTTTAGTAATCCCTAAAATTGCAATACTAATGCTGCTTTTGCACGTATTAATCCACCTTAAGAGTGTTCAAGATTCACTCTAATTGATGCAATTTAATGATACAATTTTAATGAATAGTGAATTTTAATCAAAGTGCAGATTAACACTAGGTTGTGGATTTAATCCTGCTTAATTCATGAGCTGCTAAGTCAGAGATATTATGTCACAGGAGCGGCAAGTTTAATCAGTCAATCAAACTAGGCATAAGCTGTGGCAGACTGACTTCCTATATCCCTAACCGCTGCTTGATAGATCCTACTAATTCAGCTTGCAAATCGACTTACGCATTTGCACAGTCTAAGCCTGCCAGCTATGGTCATCTTCAAATCTATACTCCCTGTTGCTAAACACATTAATCCTCTGGCTATGTTTACACCATGTCAGATTCAAATAACAACGCAACATAATATGATTATACGTCGTAGTAGTTTCTAGTTTGTGAGCGAACTTGATAATAACTTAATAACTTGATGACTTGATATCATCAGCTTTTGGCAGGTTTATATGTCAGCTAAGATAATTTCGAAACATTTCATAAGTCAGTAAAAAGTCAAAAGCTCGTAGAGTGGTCCTATATTCTCGGCATATTTACGAGCTTGCATGACATCAAAAAATACGAGCTATTACTTCATCAATTGATTGCTTTGCCATCTTTCAATAGATTAAATTACTGCATTCCAGATGAGCTAAGAATAATTTCCTGTGTCATGTTTTTAATTATCATTTATTACTGATAATGTCTCGATCAGTCCGAATTAGTTTTTGTGCTCTACTTTTCTGTTTATGTGAACAGTCTAGCTTATTGAAGATGTGAAGTGGGGTCTAGATGTAGAATGTGAATTGTGTGTACTTTTTTACACTTTTTAAAATGAAGAGATGAGTGATAAAAATCGGTTGGAAATTTCCTGGCTGAAAGCAATACATATGACGAGATTTGTTTATGTCGTCAAACTGCTACCACCCGCATTGGTCTATAGTCAAAAACGTATTTCAATATCCGCTCTACTTTACCCTTCCGGTTGCAAATACGATTCAATATCCATATCTGGCTCGTCCTGTTTTCGGGTCGCGCTCTTTTTCAATACGTTATCGAGTGCAGGGCTGCACGTGGCGGAGTGTATATATGCGGGCAGTGCGAATTTACCCCTTCAAAGTTGTCCAAGTTGTGTTGTACAAACAATTCCAAAAGGATTTTTTTAAAAATAACATTTCATTTGACCGACATATTGCTAATACTGCAAACTGTCGAGCATTCAAGTGCATACAGTATCACTTCGGTTTGTTCCAATTTAGATTTCATGTTTTCAAAAGGTTTTAAAGCATAATCAAAATAGGGAAGGATTATTTCATAACGTGGTGCGAGGCAAATTGCGGTTTACCTGAAATGATGAGAAGCCACGATCTAAAAGCCGGTATATCTGTATCTCGCACTTCTCGTTCTCTTTTTTTCTTCAGCCTACCTATTCTTTGAGCACTCTTCTTTTTACGGTTAAATTAATGTGAAGCCTCAATAAAATCAGGCCTTCTACATCCCTCCGTGGTTGGCAGTCTCTTTCGCCAAACCTCAAAGCCCAAAGAGATTTTATGACGACTTTACCACTCGTCCATAAATACGTTATACAGCCGCTGACTTTTCGAGTCTTCAAGTCGAATTACCCGCGCATCAATGCGAGTAATAAGGCCCCTGAAACGAACGTATGACGAAAATGGAGTTCTATCGCCCTAATATATTGCGGTATAAACCTCTGGCCAAGTACGAAGGCTAAAAAAGGGAATGATAAATTATAACTTCTTTTATTTGATGAATATAATAAAAGAATTGATGGATAAGTTTCAGTAACTTCTGCAAAAGATCCGAAAAATATATTAGAAGCAGTGATGCACATAAAAGAGGGTTCCAGTGGAAGAGCCTCGATATTTTAATAAAGAATATTGCAGCACTCACTTAGTCACACCGAGTGATTACAATAAATTTAGAGACTGCTGTCTTGTTTCTTCCAGTCTCTTAATTAATGCACTCTAATAATTTTTAGTCCAATTTCACGTCGTTCAGATTTCGAGAATTTTATTTGAATAAATCTTGCGGATGTTTTTGAGCGTTTCAATAAACTCTTGATATATAAATTCAGAGGCAATAAAATGAAATTTTATGAAGATGTGTATTTTACAACCTCACAGAACAGGAAACATGAGAATAAAATAATTCTCTAGCCTGGACTATCTTCGTTCACCCACGTTTTCTTATATGTGATTGCATCTTGGATAAAATTTAACAAACTCTGTCGTGATGAGATACAGCCGTGACAATATAATAATAATATAGCATCTTCTTGCTTACACAGTTAGACACTCTTAAAACTTTGTTGTAAATGCATACACGAAGAGTGGAATGGCATAGGAACGTATTAAATTGTCGGCAGTAGAATATAACGAAATTTGATTACAAGCCACAATAATGGGTATTCGCGGTGCGATGTTCCCTTTGCTCGGATGGATTACGACCCAGTCGGAAGATCGCTACTAGGAAAAACACTAACTCACAGCCGAAACTGGTCAGTACGGCCTTAAAGTGCGTACGACCGCCATTAAAGTTATATATTCTCAAGCCAAATCCAAGAGACCATTTTACACCATCCGAGCGAGCTGAGAAGTTTCAGTCTTTTCGGAGATTCAACGAATGACCAGCACCCTGCTGTTACAAGCAGTTTAATTGACGATTTCCTTGAAGCTTACGATCTTACACACTTTCTTTGAACAAAAGAAGAATTTTTGTTACTTGTCTGCTTTCAATCTTCTCTTTTTTTTCCCGTTTCGTTTAGGTCAGGTTCATGATTTAAGTTTCTGCGCTTAAGACTAATGGTTCATAAGATTTTACTTTGTACCTTTAATGATTTATGAGGATTATTACAACATTTTATGATCTACTTTTTCCGGGAAGATCGCCTTTTTCAAAGTTATCTTTCCATGCACAGAAAGTATATGCAAAATAGCATTCTATTTTTGAATGACACTAATTTGTGAATGATGAGGCGTTTTGCTCAAAATTTAAATGAATCGTTTCTTCTTTGGATTTTATATTTTGATCTTTATGACATAATCACGTTCTCTTGCCTTCTTGCTCTTGTAACTACTTATTTTCGATGTCATCTTCTTCCCTTTCTTCTCATTCTTTGAAAATAAGAGTCAAGAGCTTAGTAAAATGGATGCCAACTCCCTACCGTCTTCTCAAGAATATTTAATTAGTTTTTCCACGGCAGCGCAAAGTCGCGCGGTCATAAATGTTAATTGCAGATGAAGTGGTAATAAGAAGCCTCGAATCTCCGCGCTTTGCCTGGGCACCCTTCATTCTAGAGCCCTTTAATTCTTACAGCACTTAACGAGCGACGGAGAAAGTTATACCGCCAGAAAAGCCACGATAGACACATTCTTACCTCGTTAAGGCCTCCCTGCAACCGGATGTTACAAGGCTTTTTCATTTTAATTTCTTTTTTTAAGAGTATTTAGAGTCATTCAGGGCTGTTAAACGGCTGGAAAAGCCGAATATAAATGAAGAATCTGAGGGTTTGAAATTGTCGGAGCAGATTGACAAATGTTATGCCAATAAGAAATATCTCATGCAGAATTTTGCCTTCGAAATTGAGTAATCTAAAATTAAAAGACAAAATCTACATTCTTACTTCAAGGACTACTGTTTGAGAGATTATATAGCTCTAATTTGCGTTAGTTGAAAGCGATTCCTTGTGTATCGCGCTTGAGTGCACGAAAGGCTGTGAAAAATCAGTGATAGCAGATGGGAGGGTGTCAGGGGGAATATTTAGGGGTGGAGGTCGGGCAGTTTGCGAGGGGGATGGGAAGTAGGTACCAAAGGCAGAAAGAACGGAATTTAATTAAGTAAAATTACTGTCGCACGGAGTGAGGCGAGAAACAGTTAACGGGGCGATGAACGGGAGCCAGTCGAAAGGTGGCAACGCAAGACACTGCTGAATATAGGGAGACAGAGGACAGTAGTAATGATCTCATCCCCTGATAAAACAAAGTAATAGAAAGTAAACGAATTTAGAGCGATCCTGACACTTTCTTTTTCTCTTCTCTTCTTTTCTCTTCTTTTCTCTTCTCCCTCTACTCGTATTATTTCTGATAAAAATAATACTTGCAGAGAACAATTGAAAATGGTGAAATTGAAAGTAGTTGCAATTAACTGATTTAAAATTTATCGTATAAGTTTCTGGGCAAAGATTTAAGGATCACCTTTTTAGTTAAAAGAACATTTGAGGTTCGTTGGAAAATGAAGAGGTATAGCCATATAACGGAAGTGGATTGTCAATTTAGAAACGCCTTCATTCCCTAAGCCACCAACAAACCAGGCATCCTTCTAACGCTCATCCTCAAGATCCATGCAATCACGTGAAACGGTCGTTGTCACCGCATTTATGAAAAATAATATCGCCCTCAAGGTAGCAGCGAATTCTCATAGTGGTTTTGCAGACATGAAACAGCATCTCTCTCGTGTAAAATCCGAACACCCTCCTACTATCCTCGAGCATCTAACATTTCTTAGCTGACAGGTGTACAAGATAATGATAGTTTTCGACGTGAAATAACGCCTTTCGACACCTTTAGGTGAAGGTGGAACATTAACTTACAAACTCGAATAAAACTTGAGAGAACGTAAAGGATGGAGAAATATTCTAGGGGTCAATGATCAAGGCGGAATTTTTAAAAAATTAACGATTTTCTTAAATTCTTTTTGTCACTGATTGTGTACAAAATTTATTAGAGTTGATCTCAAGATTTTTGAATAAGTCGAGCTGAGTTACATATATTTTTTAATAAGGGGAACTTATTATTCAAAATATACTAAAACTTTCTCTGCCTGAGGTAAATTTTTTTCCTCCTTTTATGATCTTTTCTTCCTTATACAGTAACTTTAATGTCAATGTTTTGCAAGACACGTCTACATGTTTCTCTAATTATGTAATGTGTATAAATATTTTATTACTTTAGTTTCACTCACAAATGTCTTACATTTCGCGATCATTATTTTATAATGAAAGCAGTAAAACAAATGTTATAATTTCTGATTGTGAGACGAAAAATTACTCTACTGAATGCCTTAATTTTTGTTTCCTGGAAATGTATGAAAATCTGCAAGACAAGTGAGAAATTGGTAACAATGTGTTGAATTTTTTTATTTTCTCCACTATTTTATGCAGATATGGTTGCTCGGGAATCTACAAAAATCGATTAAATCGCACTATGAACTCAAGCACCTTTAATTATGATAAATCCTTGTCGTTTGAACATATTGGTATATGAATAACAATGATGTAGAATACTGTAATTATTTAGGTTTCGTTGCGATTCGAAGTTCGCTTTTGCGATTTCAGTTACTATGTTTCTGGTGAAAATACCATTATATAATTATAACGATATCGCTGATGGTTTCTGTAATACGAGTGATCATGAAAGCAGGAACTAAAACGTGAAGTTGAAATATACTGATTTTAAATTTTATTGGTTCCACAAATGCCAGCAATTGCCTTTTTATTAGTCATAAAATTATCACTGATTAGCAGAACAATGCTCTCGTTCATAAAATTTAATTCAGTTGAATGAGATGAATATTAGACTGAACTAAATTCATTATTCCTGTAAACCAACCCAAAAACGGGTAAAAAATCATGTTCGCTTTTACTTGCTCCAAGTTTTCAACTGTTTCACCTTTGTTGTTTCCTTTTCTTTTCCGATACTTTAATTAACCGCATTTTTTCTTTTTCTGTTTCAGGTAAGTTCAGCCATTAAACAATCACGCTAAGAATTCAGTGAGTACAATCTTTCCTCAAAAACCATTTAATAACCGCGGTTTTTTTAAAATTAAAATAAGTTATAAAGATAAAGCAATGCCATTTTCTCACAAAGCTTCACGGATTGTACCAAGAGATTGAGGCCTACCTTCAACACAATAAGCGTCGTTTCTCTATCTTGGTGAGCGCGGAATCGAGATTTACGTCAGGGTGAAAACGTGGCATAATCACGACGTGTTATTACCTATTTGTCGGTTTGGTCGTAACGGGGATGCCGCAGTGGCTGTGTTGGTAGTGAAATCATGGTATGGTATGTTTGGGGACGAGGATGGTGGTTGCTAGTCGCAATCCGCATAAGCCCCTTCACACACGATAAGCGACCCGATAACAGGACAATCCCTCGCGCGAACCCTGCCCACACCCTGTAGGCGCTTTAAATTTTCACCGATTTTCTTTAAAATCGCCACACCCGAGAGAGACACGTCGACCCTAGTGGCAAAACAAGGGTGACAGGAAATTGGGTTGGGGGTGTGAAATCCACCTCCCATATAACACGAAAGATACAGATAGCGTTGACGGATAGGCTGGAATGGGATGAGCTGTTTAGAGATTTTCGAGATGATAACGAGCGCGAAGTGGCATTGAGCTGGTGAACACACGTGCCCGCAAATGTGAACCCCGCGTATATGTAAACTAGCCTGTTTACCGGCAGAGTCCCATGTAAACGCTCAGGATTTTCTCTGATTTACTTTCCACGGTCCTACCATGCCGCCCCTCTAGTTTTTTATTTTTTTTTGGCAATCAACGTTTTCAGGAAAGTTGGATTAGGTCTCCTTTATTTCATCGGATTAGGCTTGCCGTTTATTGAACGCTATCAGGACCACTGTCGATCTTTCTTTAGGGCTGATTTTATCAACTGGTTGATTTG
Source organism: Synergus umbraculus (assembly GCA_900474325.1). NCBI lineage: Eukaryota > Metazoa > Arthropoda > Insecta > Hymenoptera > Cynipidae > Synergus > Synergus umbraculus. The sequence goes on from UCOK01017855.1 coordinate 117,080, forward strand.
TTTCTATTTATTTTGCTGTTTTTTTTTTTTTCAAGATTATCGAAATTACTCGATATTGTAGCAGTTTCTTCTTTGTTCTCTTCTTGTCGTTCTCCACCTTTACATAATTCCTACATCAATCTTGTCCAAATTCACATCATCTCATGTCCCACAACCGTGAAAAGTATATCCTAGCAATCTTTCCCTCTTCCATGTGTCTTATACTTACACAATTCTTTTTTCTTTTCCTTTTTTTTTTTATTAAACCAATGCTGTCACCGTACGTCGTTGTGGTGCTTTTCGCTATTTGTTGGCCGCGAGCTAGGATAACTCTGAGATATTACGCAACCGTGTAAACGCAGTGACAAACGCTCTGGTACGTAGTCGCGCTTCCAGTTTTGCGGTAGTGTGGGTTTAGTAAAGGGCGAGTGTCGTCAGTGTTGCGTGTGTACCGTGGCAATATGGGAGATCATATGTCATGCAAGGGGGTCTGCACCCTCTCTTCCTCCTCCCAGTTCGTTTATACAGAGGAGTGAGTCGACCCTGTGTTAACGTGTGATCACACAAATACATACACGTCTACACACGCAGATTGAATTCCTACAACGGCAATGTAACGCGCGGAAACGAATAAGCCAAATAAAATAAATAGTAAGGGTTTTCGCGCGAGCCACGTTCCGTCCCACCGGCATGGTGTTTATGTGTGTAAGGATATGTGGGTGAGTGTACATTGTTTTGTACACACTTTACTCACGAATCCGTGTGTCCACACACCCTGTCAAGTGTGTACAAAATCGCGCGTGCGGCAGTGTGTGTTCCGCTGGTTGTGCGGCTTATTAATCTGACGGTAAAGCGATAAAGCGGCTGCCCACGCGACAGCTACGATACTACTTCATACTTCCCGGCGTACAATCTGGTCAATCTGAGCCTCGGGGACGCACACTAATCGATTATCGATATGCTTGTCCAGAATTTTCATCATTTTTCATTCGTAAATTGCACTAATTCGCGAACGCTTAGAGGAGCGAGTTGTTATATGTGTTGACAGTGTGTTATGTTTTGTGGGCTTTGACAATGAGTAATACTTGGACACTAATTTTACTGATAAGGGAGACATGTTGCATTTCACGCTTGCGGATCTAGTATGGCGTTTGAAATCCTAAAATATTTTCACCTTGCTCTGGATTATTTATCAGAAGGTTTGTAATCAGAATATTCTCTTCTATCACGAGATGTGGCACCTCCCACTTATATTTTCACCATATGAATACAATATATTATATTTATTTTCTAATTACATGATGATCATCATGTAATAGATATAAAGTTATTATTTTAAAGACAATGATTATTAAAAATGCCATTAACTATCGAAATTCTTATTGTTATCTCCGTGGATAACTTTGACTTCCTTTAAAAATAATTCTTCCTTGAGGCCACAGTGGAGATCACTAGAGCGGGGTAACGAAAGCACGTAGTACAAGTCAACCGTGGTGAAACTCTTTGTCCGGAGTAACAATACAAGGGTGAATGGCGGTCGGGGGTGATTTCGGTCGAGGAATGATGTTGGGATTTATTACAACGCATTCCAACCTGATAATTCTACGACTTGCTACATATACGACAGTAGACTTCTCTCTTATCATCGACAAAAGTTTAGCCATCGTGATTCATGGTATTTCATATAATAGAGATGAACAGGAATCCTTTGGCAAGATTGTGTTGGAATTTATTTTTATAACAAGTATCAAAGATATATAATCAAACTTTTGCTGGTACATTCGTGGTACATACGTATATATAATAATAATATATACGTAGAGAGGTACATTAAGTTGTTTCGAGCTTTCAAATAATAAATCTTGATTTTAGTACTTTGTTATTGATGTGTGATCTAAAGGCATGTGGTTGATAGTGTTTGTGATGTATACTCTTGGATGAAGCCTAGGGCTAGAGCCATAATCATCGTCGTTTCATTAAGCTTTAAGCCACCCCTTAATGCTTCAACGCTAAAATCGAGGTACGAGGTAAACTGCCAGATCCACTGCAGCATCATCAACCGTTACCTGACGATTTCGCGTAGCCATTAGCGATATATTGACAAGGAAACACGGAACTGATTTTAGTATTGGAAAATTTGCCAACCACAATGCTCTCCAAATCGAAGTTCGCTGAATATTTCACACTCTCGATCGAGTAGGTTGAAAACATTTTGGTTTATCCGAGATCCATCATGTTGGCATATTCAAGGTCGTTCCTTAATAATTTATGCATATGAACGGTAATTCATAGCTGTATCTTTTTTTTTTTTTATTAAATAAATGCGTGTTAGTTTTTATCAGGTGAAGAGAAATTAATAAACCAGAAATGATAGTACGAGGGATGTGTAAATATGTAGCGGTGGACTTGCTATGAATCGGTTATGGGAATTGAGAATTTATAGCAACTGCTTCGGAAGAAGGTAAAGTCAGTCGAAGAACGGGTCGATGATTTACGCAGATATAAATACCGATTGCTCTCAGCAGTCAGCACGTTGTTGCATGTTATCTACTGTGGAAGGGAAATGCATTGTGGGACTTGTCCGTTGTGGGGTGGATGATAGTAAGGGAGGTAAATTCGTGTCCTGTGGCCACGGGAAGATGCAATATCACCCCGTTATGACAACCTCGTATTTTAGTAAGGTGGAGAGGGAATCCCATTGGCTGGCTCAGAGGCAAAACGGTGCACGGTACACGCATCAATCACCGGCATTTTAATATCGGGTAGCATACAATACTGCTAGCGAATTTTCCTGTCCCTTGTGCCATCCGCCCCCGCTTCTTCCCCTCGAATCCCGTTTTTATGGCAAATTCTTCTAATTCATTCGTTCCTGCTCGGTCGTTTGTTTGCTCTCGTTATGCGATGAGATTCGCCTCATGTTTAATGTGTTACATCGTTTAAAAATCCTTCTGCAATCGAGGATTTTATAGATAAATTTCATCTGTGCCTTTTCTCTTTTTATTTTTTTTATTACTTTGTTCGTTCAAGTTCCTTTCGCTTTTTTTAATCATTTTGGCGCGATTTGTCATTGGAAATGATTGCAAGGGAGGTCAATATTTAAGAATATCAAGAATCAATTTCCAGTTTTACTCTCGTAAAAAATATATATTATCTCGTTGAAATCTAAATTTCCTGAGTGTTGTATACTTTCAATAACTTTTTATGTATCAGTGACGTGTATACTTCCATCACATGTCATAACGAAATGAATACTGATAGGATTGATCAGTGAAAAATGTTGCTCGTTAATTGCAAAAACATGTTGGCCCTTTAAAAAATGAGTGGTTCACAAGTATCAGAGCATTCATAAAGTACCGTTTTCAAATATGAAAAATATAAGTGTGTATAGAGCGCCATCAGCAAAAATGAATCTGGTAATGGTTCTTTTACATTTACATTTTTAATACATGTTTTTATTTTACTTTCTGATAAATGGTAAAAGGCATTTTCGAATGTTCACCTGGCATTGTAATGGCTTTTCCATTGAAATTATCTCTTTTTCCTACATTGCTTTTCAATCATGTTTTCATGTCTCTTTATCGAAAGAGAGCGTAATGTATATATTCACCTTGTATATAATGATAAAAAAAAAAAAGCGGTTTGTGTCGAATTTTTTTGGAAGATCCTTCAAGATTTTGAGCGTTTGCATTTCAATTTTCAAGATCCGAAAAATTTGCTTGAGGGTAGACTGATTGCTTCACTTTTCCGAGTGAAAGCAGCTTTAAGAGATCGTTGAAAAACGGTTGGATTGGTCGAGTCTAGAAGCAGATCCGCACCGGCGAAAACTTCAGAGAGTGGGAGTGGAGAAAAATATGTAAAGAAGTTTAAAAAATGTTGGAAGCGGTAACGGCGGCTTAACGCCCTCGTAACTCGACGAGTGAGCGATGTTGAGACGGAAAAAGAGAGACAAGAATTCGTATTTGTCGGATCGCTTGGTTTACGAGAAACATCCATCCGGTGGCACCCCAACAACACAACGAGAGGTGTTTCTGAGTCCTATAGTTCTATATCGTGTATCCGTTTACGTCGCTATGTAAACTCCACTCAACGATCTCATCTCGATAGGATGCAACCCTAGAGATGCTCTTCTAAACCAACCCCTCTATTTTCTCAGTACTCTCAATACGACTCCTTCTTTTGCGTCTTTCTCTCTCCTAGATAACTTGTAAAATGAATCAAATGGAGATAAAATCTTTTGGTGCTTAAATCCTTTAGTTAAATTTTATTTCTTTCGTTCAATTCAGTGTAAGGGATGGACTGTTTTCAAAATTAGGTGTACTGAAGAGCAGGGTATTTTTTACTTTATCTGATAGCAGAAAATAGGACGCACTCAAAAATTCAAGTAGATATTTCATTAAAATGAGTCCGGACTCAAGAGATTAACAATATTTCAATATGCACGGCTTTAAAAATGAATAATTATAAATATATGGATGCAATAAGCTCTTTTAAATGCTTTGAAAAACTGCGTGACTTATAGAACAGTGAAAATTCTTATACTGATTTACCTTAAATTCTCTTGATATCAATTTCAAGTATTTTAATTATCTGAAATGGATTAAAAAGATGTTTATAGCATATGTTTATCACATATCGGATTATTTCAAATGTCAGTTTCCATACTCTTGCTCGTCGTAATTTCATTGTATTAATATAATGATATTGGAATTTGTTTATACAAATGGAGATCGTGTAAAGCTTTTCAAAATTTACTGGGATTTGTCGATGAAATTAAATTATCCTGCAAAAGTGATATTTCGAATCCACAGCTTTTATTTTTAAATGAATTCACCAGTAGTTTCTACTGTTGAATTTGCAGATTCAAATTTAAACTTTTAGATCAGTGAGCAGGAATTTTTTTTTTTATTAAACTTTGAGTGGTCATCCTGTTATTATAAAAGTGCCTGACATTTTGCTTTTTTCATCAATCATTCTTTCTCTTTACTTTAGAAAACGTGTCATTTTGATAGAGTAAACGACCCCCGGTCAAAACGCGAATCGGATATTCGTCCATGGGATTACTTGTCAGGGATATCATTTTATTCCACGTTAAAATCATTTCCCAGGATACATTTGTTATTAATTAAGAAAATGCGATGTATTATACGACTGTCCGCGCTACTCGCGTGCCGGCCGTCATATCACAGAGCTATCGGATTTAAAGCGAACTCTCAATTCGCATACACATCCAAACACTGATTGACCTCGCATATGTCACGAATCGAGCAGCAGGAAAACTACGTCATTAGTATCGCTGTATGATTGGAAATGTAAATAAATTATCGACAATCCGATCGTTTTTAAAATACTTCCAGTTGTTAATGCTTATGCTGGCTCATTTTCTATTCTATTTCCATGATTCTCGAAAAATTAATTGTAGTCGACTGGCTTTTAAGCTTGGTATTAAATTTTCCATCCGCTGGGCAAATAATTCCCAATGAGATTTTTGTTCAAGTTGGTTATTAATATTTACAATATTTTTTTCGATGTCAGTTTGTGAAATGATGATGTTTTGAGGAACGGAAAATATAGATAATAACTTACTAAAGTGAATGAGTAAATGAATCGATACTATTTCATTAATAGTAACTTATTACTGATTCAGATTGAGAAAGTACCTTAATTGAGGAATCGAGATGAAACATCCAACACTAATTACAAAAAATATAAAAGATTTATTTTAAAAAAGTTGCTCATTCCGCGGTCAAAGATATACATATGTATCCGCAGGAGAAGCGAAACTTCTCATCGGATTTTCGACTGGAATAAAATTATAATCTAAAAGAGAAAGAGAGAACATGACGAAGGGGAGAAATGTATATTACCATTGCAAAGGAACGTTTTCAGAATATCCATTTCCAGTTAAAATTGATCCTTCCTTCACTAATTTTCTCGTCTCTGCCATTAATTATTGATAGGATTCGTTAACTCTATATTACACACATTGTATTTGACTTTAATCTTACGCACACAACTAAATAGCATAACATATTCCTTTAATTACATATTGATTGTAAACTTGAAACATATAATTTCATGAAGCAGTATAAAGTAATGTTAACTGTTATAAATTAATTGAACGATTCGCGATATATAAATACATATTATGTATTTTACAACAGTTTTTTGTTCTACATTACTATGAAATTTAAATTCTGTAAATATTTATATAAAATATTTATTTAGTTACTTCTTTTTTTTTTATTGAAATTTTAATATCTCGCAATAACGATGTAAATTATTGTTACAAATTCATGATTTGAGAGGATTTTCGAGAGATATACGATTCCTCCTCGAGAGACTGATTCTTTTCGTTAATTAATAATAATATTCAGACACCATGGTGATGAAAAATATACATGAGAGTAGTTCAGAGTGCCGAGCTGTCTTTTGCATTTCCATAGTCAAACAGAGCATGGTCGGAGGATCGTCGGCAACTCTGCAAGAAAAATGAATAAAATTACAAAAGGAGCGAGAAATTTCGCGAGCGTTGAACGACGTGTATCGAGGATCCGGTTCTAGAGTCTAGAGTCTACCCTAGCATCGGCGACTGTCAGTTTTCTGACATTAAACGGGGGATGAAACCGCTCGGAAGAATGCGGAGGGGATGAGTGTTCGCACGGAGGGCGCAAATCGTCGAGTGTGGGTCGAGTACCTTTTCAGCGGCATGCATTCGCATTTACTATTTTTTTTTAAATTATTTTTAAAAAATTCAATCTCAATAGAATGATGATACATAATTGCTCAATAAAATGATTGCTGATAATAGGATCATTTGATGACCGAAGATCTCTAAAAAAAGTTCATCTCTCCCAATCTTAGGGTCGGTGGAAAAAACGTGGGTATCCGAGCTAGATTGATGGAACTTTTTCCGGGATCTTCAGACATAAAATGGATTTAGTTTGGGTAATAAAATTTGAGGTGTGGAATTTGGAGTATTTTTTTTATGAATTTTTCAATTCTTAGAGGTATCTAGGGAGATTTAATCTTTATCTAAAAACACATTTCAATCTGTTGATTTTTCAAAGTCGAATTAACTTTGCAAAAATGAAAGATTTTTACAGTTTTCTTTTTAAGGATATTTGAGTGGTATTTTTAGAGACAAACGATGAGTGGCGGATGTCAAATGTGTATAATGGCACATGTTGAGGGTGGAAGGGTGTAAGAGGGTGAGCCAAGGGTCGACGGGTTGAACGATGCCTAGTATAAGTCAGAATGCGGACAGGCACGTGGTTTAGGGGGATGAGAAGTTTAAATGGCTCGTCCGTATGGTGCGTCTCTACCTCTCTTCCCTTGCGCCCCCCAACGTTTACCAACGCCACTCGATTCGCCATAGGCACCTTTCCATCCCATGACAAGCTCGGTTACTGCGAAATCGTCGCCAGGTTGCCACTAGAGAGCAGAATGTTACATTATATAACTCTCCACATCTCGATTTAATTGATACTGAGTAGAAAAGATAAAATTATGAATACAAACTAGTGCCAGTTACAGAAGTTATATCATAATTTGTTATAGGTGTATGTTGTCATTTTCACTTAATTTTTATTTATCTCGAGTGTGCCTTAACTAAAAAAGACTCCCTTCCATACTTGAATCTTAAAATCAGTTTTATCACGGTAACCATCCGGCTTATCCGTTTTGAGTGGTTTAACGGCGTTTTAGGATTAAAAGGTTTTACGTCGAAGGGGTGGTTTTCACCGGACGCGATATATATGCGGGTAGAGTAGAGTCGCTGCGGTCGTGGTACACCACGGAGCCGGAACAAACCCAGAAACCGGATCCGCGGCCAACCATGGCACCACCCAATTATTCATAAAGAGTGCGGCATGTTTGGACACTCGGTAAAAATCCGTTTTTGGAGGCGACGAAACCTCGGAAAGGAGTTTCTGCTAAATAAAAGGAAAGACCTGAGAAAAAAGTAGAAAAGTCATACATTCAGCATTTGACTCGCTATTTAAATTCCAGAACTGAATTCTGAAATTCTGAACTAAATTCAGCAAAATATTATTCAATTTAATCGCAAGGTTTTTAAGGTGTAACAAGTTTAAGTACAATATTTGTTTTTACAGAGTGGGAGTAGAAAAGGGTCTAAATCCGCGGGAGAATCAGATGTGTCGACCGATGGTTGGAATACTAATCCGCTGAACACAAATTGCATTCGTTTAAAGTCACCCCTTTATGCTGGATACCCGGGGTAACTGGAGGGGTAAAAACCCTTTAGGAGTAACATGTTCTTATAATTGATTATAACTGATTCAAATTTCTAATGTTATATCTTCTTATTTTTCAAATTTCACCAGTGTTATTTCTGGGATAGTCATTTCATCTTTCGTATTCCTTCGGGTGATAGAAATATTGTTTCTATACCAAAAGTAGCTTTATAACTCAAGAGCTATCCCAGTTGGGCAACCGGGCTTATGATCCTGAGAAGTTCTGTCGATTCCTCACATCTGTGCACATCGCGAAGTTACTACGTTAGGCTTCCACTTAAATCACTCTTGAGAACTGAAATGTCGGCAGGGGGATATTTGCAGGAGGATAACCTTACACATATATCAGAATCCTTCTTGTTGCAAAGTAACTCTTGATTACGCTCCTAGAGTCGAACTTCAAACTGACATTTCTCCAGCTTTAGCTCGCGCTTCTTTTTAGGAGGTTCTCTTTATCAGCTTAACTCCTTCTCTCTTTTGCTCTCTTTCTAAATCTGAAATAGTTGGAACAATATTTCTGATATAAAAATCCGAACTAAAAATATCCGGTACACTCTTTAATGAAATAAATGGCTTTAACAAGAGGGAGCAGAAATTAAATCTGCTTAGTCAAAATTTCGTTAAAATAAAAAGCAGAATTGAGCTGCAGGTGAACTTCCTATAATACTTTTACTAACGAGAAACGTTGAATAAAGCTACGACACGCGGATATATGTACCTGTAATGATCGACTACAATTTTATCGAACATTCGTATGCGACAAAGCCACTGCATAGGGTGGATTAAATAAATTCCATAATACTCTCCAGCAGTTCAACCCCGGTGAATAATACGCGTTTCTATACATATTGCGATCATTTACCGAAGCTTTATGTTTCAACATATGCAGCGATTCACGTACTTCTCTGTGTTGATCATCACGATCCTTTTATATCATAAATACATGAAATTTTAGTATCGTTTGTTGCTTATATTCTCCAATCTTTGTGCCAGTGTTGTTCACACTGATTTATTCACATTTATTGCACAAGTTCAGACGTGGGTATTACTTACTAAATGTCAAGATTTATTCAACTGTTGTCATTATTTTCTCTTGATTGCAAAATCAAATGCAAAATATTCGAAAGCTAACAATGATGTAAAAGTTACTTTGGTAAATGGGTGGTAATAATTGCCAATGATGGGAAATTCTGAATCCTGGAGAGCTATATCTTTCTGGAGTTTGCTCCTATCGAAAACGATGACGAATGGCCCAGAAATTTCGGCTCTTATGAATGACGAGGCAAAAAGCGACCCCACTATACGAAGCTGACTTGAACCAGAGTGATTAGTGACCACTGGTCCATGTGGCTTTTCGACAAACCTCTCATGCCCTTCACTTCCCACCTTGTGTGGCTACTGAATTCACAGCTGGCTGCTGTCTAATCTTTTCTCGATTATGGGGTAGAATGCAGATCGAATTTGATACTCCTAAGGACATGAAGCTGCAATTCGTGGCAAATTGCTATGAATTGCAGTAAATTGGGATTTGGTATTAGTAGATATCTATGCTTATCATCAAGAGATATAAATAAACGATCCGAGAGTACGATATTTGAGATGATGGTCCATTTCGAATGCCATGTTTTTAAACCACATGTTTGATTCCTCAGATGTCAATACAATATTCAATTCAATTCTCTAGTTGAATATTTAAAAAATGTTTTATCCATTGGTTTCGGAAGCACTTCCTATTAATCAGCCTAATTAACATTTTCTCAGAGGGTTAGTTGCCTGAAGACGTGTTCTAAACGAGGCAACTATGTTCAAGAACCCCATTACTGATATATCTATTTCGGAGAAGAGACTAAACCACAAAAACAAGTTAACCTAACCCCGTTATCCAATTGATCACCCTTCGAGAAGCTATTGTTCTAATTGTCTCTTTCTCAAGAGAAACCCTGAAGGGTAACTCCACCGTGATCAGGGGATCACCCCGACCGTCTTTTACGATAAACTGAAGTCTACCTTGCCATGAATGTACCATAAGTTCTCCACCTAGAAGTTAATTCTAAATTCTAATTTGATTCTCATCGCACTGATATGAAATCAAAGATGATTCTTCTTCTTCAGATTCTCTTTTTCTCCAGATTCGTGAAATTGGGAGAAATGAGCAACGAATACTTGTAGAGTTGTTATATGCACTTTATAAAAAAGGATGATAAAAGAGATGAGGGTTTCGAGTTAGACTCTTGGGAAGAATTTTCTCGCGTAGCAAACGGTTATAGGGAATCGTCTCGGCGTGAAACGAAACGGAAATGCCTGCGGGAGCTTGAGGTCGAGAATTCGAGGACGAAGCTGAGCGAAGCTTAAAAATACGCAATCTTGCTACCCCGTCAGGCTGAAGAATTGAAATACATGTCCTCCCATCGCTTCCCCTTTGATATCGTTTACCCATAATCATTTAATTTTCTCGAAGCCTCGCGCCATACTGTCGCCCACGGCCTCTTCGGAAGTTCTTTAAAGGACTACTTCTCTTCCTTATATCCCTGTATCTTTTTCCTCTGCTGCTCTCACTTTGTAGTTGCAAAATAAGCAAAAAATTTAAATTGCTGGTTTCCTTCTGCACAGACGTATCTTATATAAATTATAAGTGGAAATATTTCCCAAATTGACGTTGTGATATAGCAATTTATAAGTTTCAAGATTTCCTGTAGTCGGATTTAGATTTGGTGAACCCTCCTGTTATTTTCATATTACTCTTCCCTTTCACTTTAAAAAATCGGCCTTCTTCAATCTCAGGAGCTTGTGCCCAAAAGTACTATAAGACACGTACATAGTAAAGTGTCTTGCTATCGTAAAAAAGTAATAGAGAGTTTATTTCATTCCTCCAGCGAATTCATAAGCCTTCTTTACTTGAAAGGATAGTTCAAGTTTCTTTCTCTAACATTTTGAAAACTGTATCTATACTATTTTTTCTAACTTGTACCTAACTAGCTTTTTCAAAAGATATTCCCCATAATACATTCCCTGCTGAAACTAAATTTAAAAACTAAGTCACCCACTCAGAATTCCACTTTCTAGTAAAAGAGAAGGAGGAAAAAGCAAGCCAGAAGTGAAGAGGGTGGTCGTTGTCGATATCGAGAACGATGAGACCGGCAGCCTGACAATAATGCGACACAGACACTTTCGATGCAAACTACGCGACGTATTTCAGACGACCCCGTGCCCAATCGGATCGGTTATTGAATCGTTAAGCCAGGACGAATAAAAAGATCTGCATAAGCGACCCGTCCCAGCGTATTTCTTTCCCGTGTCTTTGCCGGTTCGCCTCCCTCCGATCCTGGATCCGCCACCCCCTTGTATTCTTCTAGAACCAGGCGGATGTAACACGGGGTGCAAATAATATTTTGAGACGCTAAAATGTGTCAAGCGACTGATCCCGGGCTGACATTTGAATATCCAGGGGTCGGGAGTCGAGCCGAGACGAGCTGAGTTAGTATTGCTTGCTGGATAAGTGGTAGGAAATTTCAGAGGGATGGGAAGGCCAGAGCGGATCAAGTCAGATGCAATATTTATAAAGCTTTGCGCAAATATAGACGCCGATATTTTCGATGTCATGGTTTACTCTCATTTTGCCAAAAACTATCCTCTCCTTTGAAGTTTCCACAATATTTTTGAGAAGATTATTTTGGCAAAGGAAATTCTTGGAGACACGAACTTTATGAAGTTTATGCAAAATGATGAAGCTAAAGCTACCGTTCCTTATCTTAAGATGAACTTTGAGTCCCTTATTCTATCCACAATCTTGATACAAGCAATGAAGATGAGTATAAGATGGAAACCTGTTTACCCTTCAAATGAATGAGTGGGTATAATTACAGTTCTGAATTCTGTAAATTGTTGGAGTCACTTATATATTTAAAAAATGAAATAAACCACTTATGTCGAACGGAGTGGTAGAATTGGTTTGGTCATCATCAATGAAGATACCTTGTTGCCAGTAACTTCATCTTACAGATAATGCGTGACATTGGGGCACATTCCTTTGAAGTAATTGACTTACCTGTCGGGGTAGAAAGTCCTATTACTGTTGGCGACACTACTCAAGAACATTTCCGTAGCACAAAGTTGCAACGTTAAACCACACGCTTAATCGCCTTGTCGAGCCAGTATTGCAAACCCCTGCCATCGCCAACACCCGCTACTTTCTCGGATGCTGGCAATCGTAGCGAATCATTTCGTCCCTGTTGATTCTGCCTGGCCACGAAGAACGCGACGAGTTTGAAAGATCGACTAATAAAGAGAACGATGGCATCAAAAGTATTTTACTGCGACGGCCGCTCGTAGAGCAAATCGCAAAGTAGATAAACAAGTGTAGCAGCCGGACAGCTGATGGACCAGCGTGGCGACATATAAACTCGCGACGAGACTTTCAGGGAGATCTCGTCAGTATATTCAAACAACGATTCTCGAATGACACTTTATCGTCATGCGTTAAGCTTAAGCGAGCCAGACATACCTACATGGAGAAAAGCTATTAGTACCAGCGGCAGGAGAAAATACCTTCGGGTACTTGGAGCTCCGTGAGAGAACTTTTCCGACGGGTTACGGGAGCGGTAAATCTTTTTCTGTTGGTGCTTTACAGTTTACCTTACGCTTGATGTGAGCATTTCTAGTCTCCACTCAAGTATCGTTGATTACAGTCGAGTGTTAAATGTTGCAATTCGATCGTAAACACGTTACATTTACTGTAGTGGTGTACTAGCAAAAATATCCGGCTGGACCTGGAAATTATTTTTGAGTACATGTGTAATCAGGAATGACGGGCGGCAATATTTTAGTTCAAATGCCAGTCGACACCTCTTGTGAAACTGTTTACTAATAAAATCCTAAGGACCTTGTGGTTTCTAATTAAGCTGGATTGTAAAACAAAGTTTTATGATGTGGATTGAGAAATAATTCACCCGGGATTATACTGTAATTAAACTTCTAGTACCAGTGATGTAGCGCACTTTTATAAGGCAATTATTAAATAATAGTGTCTGTTGGAATACTTTGATTTGAAGAGGTTTTATTATAAGAGAAATTTTAAATTCTGAAGGATGAAGAAGCTTCCTATTTACACGATATAAAATCTTCTTTTTTTTTTGCAACTTTTGAAAATCAGCACTAATGGAATTCGTGCGTTTGCTGAAAAGCGTTTCTATCTCTTTGTATCATGTAAAGATGATCGTTCTTTCTGCGTCTCCACTTAAGGAGAAAAGGCGAAGGAAATGACTCGCAATATAAGTATAGCTCGTATAACGGAGGTATGAGCAAAGTGACCGTAAGGTCCTCTTCTTGTGTGTGACCGAACGACTTGGCCTTGCGTTTTACGGCTTTTTGACGGACCACATCTCACGTCGCGGCACGACAAGCACGCTCTTATGCTTAGCAAAAAAGTTGCAAATTTGCATCCACATAAGTAAACGCCCGTACCAAGATGTCTCATCTGCTTGTGCGACACGCAAATCTTATATTTATATTAAAAAGGAGATAAAACGGCCGCTTCACTTTCAAGAAGTAACACAAAGTTTCACAAAGTCTCTCTTGCCATGGAAGTAAATGTGCAAATTTTTTGATATCGCCGCGTAAAGTATCCTGGTTGTAAATACGTCAATTCATGGAAAATTAACTTATAAATTTATGGAGACTCCTGTTTTGTATTCATCGATAGTTTCGTTTTTAAATTTTAAAAAAGATTCTCAACTCAACTAATGAGCTTTTGAACTACACGATACAGTCAACTGATAATTGGTCACACGCTTAATCGGATTATGGATTAAAATGTTACATACTTCAACTAGTTTCTGATCATAAACTCTAGTCAAGTACATTCGGCTAGAAATTAATCACTCATTATGAGTCAGCAAAATATCTAATTCGAATCTAGCCTATAATTTTACACCGCTAATTGGAAATGATAATCGTACATTAATTACTTTGACTTTGGAACGCGGAATGCTCATGGAATGAAATAACGCATTTCGCAAGGTGGAAGGCTGGAAGCAACTTAAAGCGAGTTGTGCTAGGAAGGTGCAGTTTCTGTTTCTCATTTCTGCCGACGACGATACAGTCCTACAAATTGCAATAAGTTCTTCACCTGATCCCCGCCTGGTGGAAGAAGCAAAAGGAATGCTTCTTACGATCAAATGGAAATTGAGAAGACACACCGTGTGGGATTTAAATGGCCATTATACAGTCGGGTCTGAGTGAATCGAGCTTAGCAAACCTGTCTTTCGAGAAAATCTTGACATCGTCTGCTCACCACTATCTAACTAACTCGACTCGATGGCCGATGGTTCGAGTGTATTCGCCCGCTGACGTTAATTGTGTGCGATCAATTACACTTTTTTGCTTCCCATGCCGTACACTTTACGTTTTTAGTGAAAAGAAGCGAAGATGAAAGAAGTTGAAAACTTTGTATCAGTATTCACGAGTGTGACCCGCCTTTCATCGGCGATCCTGCCTTTATAAAGGCTTCTTTATATCGACATGTAATGGGCAGAGAAGCTTGCCAGTTTGGCGAAAAGAGGTACCTTTTCGGAAACGAACGAGTTGCAGGATCGTTATAGTCTCTCTCCAGGTTATGGCAGTATTTAGTACGAGATTTTACGATCGAATGCCCGGGATTTGGGGCAGTGATAAAAAATAAGAATACTTCTTATAGTCAAGAGTTGTACCATCCTGCGTCTACTGCAAATTTCGCTAACCCTGACTCTTTTAATCCCCTCTGTACCTTCTTGTCAAATTCCACCATGATTTGTGCTGCGACTAAAACGGTAGTGTGTTGCTTCTATCGACCGTTAAACCTCGCACTTAATCGCCATGTCAAACCAGTGTTGTAAACTTTATATTGCCAACACCTACTACTCTCGTACGATCGTGCGTGTTCACCTTCGTTATGACGCACATACCCGATTATGCGTTCTTTGCACATACCTCCAAATTAAAGATACTTCTTCTATCTGATTTACCACGATTGGTAGCAAGCCAAGCATCCAATTTCCAATAAGTTTTCCAGAAATTTTTACTTCAAAAATAGTCTTGTGTATTTCTTCTGGAAGAAACTTTATATTTGCATTGTAGAAA
The DNA here is from genome assembly GCA_900474325.1 of Synergus umbraculus. Classification (NCBI taxonomy): domain Eukaryota; kingdom Metazoa; phylum Arthropoda; class Insecta; order Hymenoptera; family Cynipidae; genus Synergus; species Synergus umbraculus. The sequence continues at coordinate 132,424 of UCOK01017855.1, forward strand.
TAACCCGAGAAGAATGAAATTGAGTATTCGTGAGCTTGGGGAAAGAGATGTAGAAATTCTCACATGACGTTTTGCGTCCTCTTTGGAAGCGAACCTCATTTCGTACGCGGGTCTTGACCATGATAGGATTTGCGGCTGCCCGCTGTTACATTTGAAAAGGTGAAAGAAAGAACAACATATGAATCGAAGAGACAAGAAAAGCGAGAAAAGCCTCGTTCCCTCCTTGTCTTTACTTTTACGGATCACTAGAAGAGAACCGACCACGTACAATAAACTAAAGTCTCATCATCTGCGGGGATTTGGCACGATAACACGGCCTTCATCCCTCGGGAAAAGAGAAGTCGAGCCTGGTTTGCCGGACTAGCAGGGTGAAGGGCTCTAGTGGAGTCACCAATACTAGCCACTGGTCTTTCCGAGTGTGTGCTTCCTTGTTATGTATCACATCAGTGTGCGGTGTGGGATGAAAATAGGGACGTGACCGCGGATCAGGGCGAGCGCCTTTTAATTTAGACAAATCGTCCCGATTAGCATAACGGGATAAATTATACCCGAGCCAGAGTTACCTACGTGATGGGGTGACAAGTCCCGGTTTCCGACGATGCCTCGCAGACTGGTTTGGGATAATGTATAGTTTGCGTGAAATACCCGACTGATGGACGCGTTTATATGCCAGAGCTCATTTATTGTGGCTCTGCTTCTATTGACGATGAATATAGATCGAAAATCTTATTTTACATATTTCCAGACATTTTTTTATACTCACAGTTATCATAACTCAGGGTGGCCACATGTCAGGGAAATCATGATTGAAAAGTTCTGAACGTTCAAATGAACGAATTTTTATATTGATTATATTTGTAACTATAAAAATTTTTTAAATATTGATTCATTTACATTGAAAATAATAAAGAATTAAATAAACTTGTAATCCTGATTGTTACTTTTAGTTGGCACAATATTTCTGGATGAAATATAATTTGAAAAAAATATTTCGTTCATTTGAACGTTCGAAACTCTATTCACATGGGAAATCAGGGAAGTCAGAAAATGTCAGGGAAAAAAATTTGTCAGGGAAGTCAGGGAAATGTCAGGGAAATGCGAGTAGTTGTCAGGGAAAATAGAAATTGATCACAGAAAAAACAAGGACTGAAAGTGTTTACAGCTGAAATCAGTTTTTAGGCTGAATTTCAGTCTTAAGTCAGTTTTTAGTCTTGTTTTAAGACTAAGAAGTCTTGTTTTTAGATTTCTTAATCTTAAAACAAGACTAAAAACTGACTTAAGACTGAAATTCAGCCTAAAAACTTATTTCAGCTGTAAACACTTTCAGTCCTTGTTTTTTCTGTGATATTTATGCTGTGTTATTTTTGTCGTATTGCATATATAAATTTTATATTTTATTTAACGGATTTTAGAAACTTTCCAAGGATTTCAAAGAGTTATAAAGAATTTCCAGGCATTCTTTGAAATTCTTTGGGTTTCTAATGATTTCAAGAGATTTTCAATAATTTTAAAAGGTTTTAGGAGGTTTCTAGGAATTTAAAGGGATTACAAAAGGTTTGTATAATATTTAAAAGATTTTGTGGAATTTTACAAAATTTTAAGAGATTTTTACGTATTTCAAAGGATTTAAAAGTTTTTCATGGAATTATAAAGGATTTTAAGAAACTTGGAAGAGTTTTCAGAAATTTAAAGGGATTATAAAT
>UCOK01017857.1:0-29913 GCA_900474325.1 Synergus umbraculus
ACATAATATCTACGATACCAAGCGCTGTAGAGTAGACGAAGGATGAGAAGAGGATATCGTAGACGTTGCCCACCAGTCAATATATAATTCGATCCTTGATAAACAGACATCAGAAATCGGTAATAAATCGTGGACGTCATTAAGAGTAGAAATTATCCCCTTTCGTCACAAATAATATATGCGGATCATTGCGAAGCTAAGCAACGCTAAATCTGTTGAACAAAGCTAAACGACAAATGATAAACGATAAACGCCACACTGCAACAAATAATCACACAACCACTTGTAGTAAAACCAATCACTATTTAAATTAATAAAGATATTATAAGAAACACTAAATGAGACTCAATACCTCTCAGAATCCCTCTGAGCTCGAGAGAGTAGCGCCTGAGATGCTCAATGGTCAAGCGAGCAATGAATAATTAAATAATTTCCTAAATGATATCTGCTCACCGCTTCAACCAGTACAGTTTTTCTCACGCCTTACTGTATACAGTAACACTATACTGGCCCGAGATTGGCACTGTGCAGTTTTACTATTGTTGAAACTTTGTAAAGTCAAACTATCTAATTGCGACACAGAAGTAAGAGACAATTTCGATGCAGTAAATATGTCTAAATTTTGTCTTGGCATTAGATAGTATGGCTTTTCGGTCTTAGAAAATGAAAAAAAAAAATATAATCTTAATAATGTTCACATGCAATCTCTAAAAAAAAACCATTAATTAGGAAATTGTACTTTTTACCGAAAATTTTCAATTAATGAAATATATATCTGAGACATAATTAAAAACATAATTGTAGAGAACATTCCATATTTCTAGGATGTATATTTCACAAATTTTTCTTTTTCCCGAATTCGCTGGGATTCTGCATTTTTCTTTTCCAGGGTGGAAGTTCTTCCAGTATAATTTATATATAGAGAGCTTGCGGTTAAGTACGATTTCATTGGCACATACTCGAAAGCTTCTTTGAACATGAACGCTTTCGCAACTAAAGAAAATCATTGGAGCGAATTTATTGTTTCGTGATCATCGGAGATAAACGAGGGCCGTTGATGGAGATTCGACGAAGCAGCGACGTTTAATCGGTGTTGGCCCGCATCAGGTTGATCGAGGACCCCCCAGTCGGGTGTTTGAAGATCCGGAGGGTCTCTTGAGGTAGGAGGGGACTTGAGGAATACGAGGGATCAGGGGGACCCGGAGAACCAAAAGGGACCACAAGGAGAGGCTGTACAGTGCCGATGGAACAAACAATGGAGGCGGGATGCTCATTTGTCTGCGGGCATTGTTGTTCGCCCGGGCGGAAACACGAGCTCTATTCGCTCTCGCTCTCTATCCCCCACCCCTCAATTTTTTCTCTTTTTTTTTCACTCTGCTTCACCAGCTTTCTATCTCCCTTCCTCTGCAACCCCTAAAATAAAAAAAGATTTTAAAAAATTGAATAAAAAAACGCGGGTGCCTCGATTCCATTGAACCGTCAACAGGATAACATCCAACCCCCTTGCTTCTCGTCACTCTTCATTATTGCGTTGTTTGTTGCTTCGTGCGATTAACCTCGAGTTTATCGGATTAGATTAGGGTTTTTTATGTTGCGGATAAGTTTTGAAATTCTTATACTGGTTTTCTAATTGAATTGTACTATAATTGCGAAAAAATACATATACAGGGAAAATTTTAAAGATTTAGAAGAAATCCAAAAAGGTTTCAAAATACTGTAAAAGATTTTAGGTATATATTTTTATTAGATGGAAAGGTTCGATATTATTGGGGCATGGTATACGAGTTTACGAAATGCGAAGGAGCAAAGAACAGATAAAAAAAGGAAAAAAATGAAAGGAGCGAAGGAGACGACGACGATGATGATGATAATGATGATGATGGTGATGAACGTGTATGGACGAACGAACCGAGTGGAAAGCACGGCACTGCCCAGGAGCAAGGCGAATGGCTCCGACAAATTAACCAAGATTTACGAGGACTGCCCAATATTCCATTCTATTAACATCGCATTACTCGCCCATCAAATTACACGCCCTTCTTCTACACCAGCTCTTCTCTTTTGCTTCAATGTTATATAAGTCTCGCTCATCAGTTTCAAAGATAGGCGGTTGTTGTAATTAAATTACTCATTCATTATTTAAATTCGTATAAAGCTTCCACTTTTTCTTGCGTACAAATATCTCATTTTTCTTCATGGATTAGGGTTTTTTCTTTTTAATCCTATATTTATATTGGCATTTTCCTTGTTGAATCATATATATATATATATGTATAGTTCGGGGAATTAAATCGAATCGATTCTCCTCTGCTCTCATTTCAATTGAGAAACATAGACCTGAGCAGCTCTTAATTCTGCGAATCGGATATCGTCGCAACATATACGGAACGACGATTTCCTTCACGCTTCGTGAAGCGCCTCGGCAATCTCGTTCTCGCTTGGAAGTTGCATTTCGTTTGAACTTTAAATGCAAAGTAGATAATTAGCGTTAAAGAGTTTAAGAAAAATTAGACCTTTTATTTGTATCAGTTTAATTTTGCAAAGTTATTTTCGAGAAGAAACCGTGAAGAATTTCATATTACGCAGCGCACGTGTAGAAATTCCGATCGGGGCTTAGTAGGGTCCTGGCCAGGCCCTAACGAGAGTTGGTAGGGCCCCGTATAGACCCTTTCTATTATTTTATCCTCGTGGACTTCCTCGTGTATACCTCATTCGAAAATAACACAAGGATTTCCTTGAGAATTTTTTCAGTAGGAAGTATACTTTTGTTAATTATAAATAATTCTATTTAATCCAAATTTTTTAAACCTCAAACGTCCTTGATCTAGAATTTTTTGTTCTCTCTCTATGGTAACAAATCGAAAATAAACTTGTAACACGGACTTGTAAATCTTGTAAATAAGAGTTAGCTTTACCTAGCTTTACCAAAATATATCACGCATGCGCAGATTAAAACATCTGAATGATGAAGAAAAATCTAATTTGCTTGCAGTTGTAAACAGCTTTCCTTATCAATTCCATTTACCAACAGATAAATTAGGAAAAACTAATGTGGTTTTTCATAAAATAAAAACTAATGACGAAAAGGTTATTAATATAAAACAATACCGACAATCTCAGTTTCACAAAGAAGAAGCTTTAAAGCACGTAGAAGAATTGATAAAAAACGACCTGATACAACCTTCCAATTCTCCATTTAACTCCCTAGTATGTTATTGTTAACTGTGTTTTTCAATATCTATATCATAAATATTACGATTTTTTTGTTTTGGTGAGAATTGGAAATATTTCAGTAAAATGGGCCATACTGGTTAAGACCCGACCAGTTTCTGACTAGATTTTCTAGTCACAAAGAATGGAAAATCCTAACAGTGCCTTCTAGGGTCCTGACTAGAACTCACTATTCCAGTTGTTCTAGCAAGGACCTGACCACCGCCCTAATGAACATAGGGACAAATGGGACGATTTCTACATGGGCGAGTTGAATCATCTTTAAGAAATTATTCTCAGTTGTACGACTTCTTCGTTGATCAGCTGGTTGTAGTTTTCACGCGTCGGTTTCGATCGGCGACTGATCATTTCAAAGGAAGCATCCTTGGATGTGGATACAACCTGGTGGACGTTGGTGTCCGGTCGTCCGTTAAGAAGGAAGCTCGATCGATGTCGAAGATAAGGTGCAAGGTATCCCCTACCCATAACGAAGTACCAAATTCTGGACCCAAGAAAGGGTCCTCGTAATCCACGGGGACGTTGAGCGCGTCGCGACGAATTTGTTTGGCTGCCCAATGAGCCAAAAGGTACCCTCCACTATCCCTTCATCTCTTCCTCCCTCCTTCTCTATTTTCGCTCTGTTTCACCTCGTATATGTGTCCAGACCTCCACCTCCCCTTTTTTGATGTCCTTCACTCTTGATCTTCTTTTTACGACCGCTCTTCTTGCGAACTTCACATTTGATCTCTCGATTCGTTCCACTGGGTATCGGACCCTTTCAAAATGGCTACTGGTTCACAAATATACATCAGTTACTCGGATCTGATGTAATCTAGGATATTGATGACGTGTTATGAATTTCACTTCGTTGTTCCAAATTGATTAGTGTACGTCTTCGAAGATCTGTACTGAAATAGAGATCTTTCGTATAGAATTGGTTTTGTTTCATTTGATAATGTTTTTATTTTTCCTTTTTTGGGAAACATCTAATTAAGTAGTCAGTTATGGATTGACATTCGCAGGGCTGCCACACAGTCACTCAAGTCACTTTTTTTTGCAAGTCACTTTTTAAAGAAAAAGTCACTTTTTAAAAGGAAAAGGTACGGAAGAAATTATTCAACTTGCCCAGGCTATGCCTGTAGCAGTAAGAGAGTTTGGGGAAACATCTGAGAAAAATCGAGTTGAAATTAATAAAACCCAGAAGACTGTATAGAGAAGAGAAAAAATTATATTTTAGATTTTATCTCTAGTTCGTATCCTAAAGCATTGTGGAAATGTGCAAAATAAATTCTGCAGTTTTGTGACAATTTTGTTTAGTTTTTGTAATCTACTTGTAATAAAACGAATTACAATTTGTGTGACTTGCAAAATTTATTCTGGAAATTGTAACCTTGGTATTCATCACCAAATCAGTGTTGCCAGATTGAGGGTTTTTCCCCTATGTTTAGGGAGATTTCAGGAGCACAGGGAGAAATATAGGTAGAAAAAATATGTAGGGATTTTTTTAGGGAAATTTTTATGTCCAAGATGGACTGGTTGAATATAGTACATTGTGTTACAAGTGCGGAAAGTTGAACATTCCACGAGTGTGAAGTTTGTAACACGAGACGGAGGCGAACGCACGAGCCGAAGGCGATTGCGTGCAAGTCGTAGTCGAGTGTTACAAACTTCACACTCGTGGAATGTTCAACTTCCCGCACATGTCACACACGATGTTTTTTACAAAAATTGGACCATTTATACTTCCGCTTGTACGAAATGGAAATAAATAGCCTAATTTTAACAAAAAATGTTTATTATTATAAATGTAAAGTTCGATAAAATTAAATTTGCTCCTATGGTAATTATCACAAGCCCTTAATAGCAACTTCAACAGCATTAAAAAATCAAGTAAAATTACATAGGGAGAAATATAGGGATTTTTTAGTTCAACTTAGGGAAATTTGGGGTGAAATTGTGAAACTCGTAGGGGGAAATCCTGAAACTCATCTGGCAACACTGCACCAAATTCAGCACTAAAATTACTAATACTAATAGTGTTACTCTGGACATAAAACAGACCTCTTTTTGTGCGAAAACTAGTCACTTTTAGTCACTTTTTAGATAAAATTGGTCACTTTTGTCATTTTTTTGTCTGTGGCAGTCCTGAGCATTCGAAGTATCTAGAAAAAAATCAACAATTGCCGCATTACTGCGATCTTTTTCCGAATAACTTTCCAAATCCAATTTCTGATATAAATTAAATAGTAGCTGATGATTATATATACCTTTGGTATGCCAATGTCGAATTGCGAGGTTGATGGATTTGATCCACTACATAGATTCCGAAGATGGTGCCAGATGGTCCACGAGTTATCGAGCCATTATTTCTGGCTCACGAGTCCGTAATGAAATTAAGAAGTTTAAAGGGCTACTTTGCCCTCCGGGAGTTATCTCTTTTCATAACAGTTCTTCCTGGAAGGAAGGCCCCTAAAGAAAACATAAAACAACCTCTTGCCTTGGTATAAAACACTATTGGCTACAGTTAACCGTTTAATGTTAACCTTTCCCCTATCATTATTCTGCCTCTTATTTACAATTTTGAAATTATTGCAAGAATTCCCCTTTGAGTACTGTATAATGTATACCTTAAATTCTAAAATATTTTAAGTTATTTTTTCATGTTTTTAAATTATATTAAAAGCTTAAAACTGATATACGCCGATGCGCAAAGAAAATACGACATTGCCAACTCATAAATTTAGGATTAGGATATAGATCAGAAAACTAGATTTAGAACTATTATCAAAACTAGTATCAAAACTCTAAATTTATATCCAGGTATACACGGAGAAACTTTTCGTTGTAGAATGTAATAATATAATATTCATTTTTACTAAAGTCAATAGGAAAGTGAGGATATAATAAAAAAAATAGATTTATTTGCCATAGTAATGGGACGAAATACTGTTTCTGTACTAGTTTTAAATATAGTACGACTTTAAAAATTACCATTGAGACTTGCAAAGGTTAATATCTTTTAGCAAATTGACTTTAGCAATAAGTGATACCCATATAAATAAAAAGTAAAACTATAATTACAAAAATTGGTAGCTTAAACAGTATAAATTGAAAAATAGTTTAGAGAAATTACCATAGTCACTAGGAGAATGAGCAGTTTACCTGTCGGAGACTTTATATACTGCAATAGTACGTTGCAGAAATTCCCATTGGAAATAGTAAATGAACTGCGCCGACTGCCGAGTGTTGATTGGCACATTTTTAACTTACAATTTTTGTTAATAGAGGGACAACCGAGTTTCATCTCGCAAGTTGCAAACATTTGGACAGTTAGTATATAAGTATGATGAAGTTGATATATTTTAAGTATCATATGTACTGCGATGCGTTTATGAATGTTTGCGTTTTTATTTTAAGTTGCGTTAGTATACTATTCAAGCGTGAACTGACTATTTATATGTATTTAGTTAATGTGTTTATAATTTATATATGTATGTACGTTCTTAACTGTACGCACAAAATCTAATATGAACTATGGTAGAATTTACGAATGCTGTGGATTCTATTTTATTATGTGAAGGTAGAATTATTTCCTATTTTCGATAGGAAAAATTAAAAATGTGGTTGCACTATCTCCTAAAGACTGGTAATTCCGATTGAGATGTGACTTTACTATTGACTTTTGTAAATTTAACATTCAAAACAGTAACTTCTAAAAAACTGACACTATATCCTCACTTTCCTATTGACTTTAGTAAAAATGAATATTATAATATTACATTCTACAATGAGAAGTTTCTCCGTGTAGGAGGTGGGGAAGGGATTTCTTATTTTGGGCTGATTCAATGACGCCGCATCTTCGATTTAGAAATTGTTGCCTTTATTTTGAAGCAAACACTTATTGAGAGCTTATTGAGTGCTAAGATTAATTCTGATTGGAATATACATTAAATTTGAACACGTGACGTGTCGACGACGTCGCGGACGGAGGAAGTGAATAACGGGTGGAGGGTTGGAGAGTGAGTTAAAGAGCATTAAGTAGCCGTTGCGTCCGCTGTCAGTCTCCGCTCTAATTAATGATAATTGACGGCCTTACGGCGCGAAGCCTCGCACATTGTTACAGCTCTTTTCTCTTCTCGCCCGCGCGTTCGCAAGCGCGTCGAGCTGCATAATCGCAAAACACGCTCGCTACTAGCATTCAAGACTAGTTGCTTTCCTATTTCCCCATTTTGCCTATAAAAAGCCTTCTTAACTTTGAAAATTCCTTGAAGTTCGAATTTTCTTCATGTTTTCCATTTTTTGATAAAATCCATGCAAAAATGTTTTAAATATTTATAGGGAAAAATCGGGATTGGTTGGAAACAAAATACATATGTATATAGGGAACGATGATATAATAACGCGTACTTACTGCATTTACACTGTGTCAGTCGAGGGTATAAATAGTGGGTGGTGGTGGTAGACTGGACTATTTAGATGAGTTGACTCCAATTGGCATTTACCGTGAGAATCCTGTATCCTATAGAGTGAATGATGTGTGTGAACCAACTCTGTATACGATAGTCGTAATCCCTAAACAGGCTCTAATCATGCAAATTGAGGTTCCGTCTCCATCAAGTTATGTAACCCTCTACAAAGATTATGAAATTGTTCCCTATTGCAACAGTCACTAATTCTAAAAACTTCTTCTAAAAACATCAAAATCATTCTTGTCATTTTTCGAAAATTAACATCAATCTAATTACGTGGAAATTATGCCAAATAACAATTCGATATGGTAGAAAATATAATAAACAGCATTTAGAACAAATTGAGATTATGGCAGTTGATAGTTCGGATCAATAAAAATTATGGGAAATAAGTATTCAGGCACTTGATTTTAGGCCAAATAAAATTTAGTTTGAATAAAATTTGGGGAATATTCATGCGCCTCAATCTGGTGTTAACATCATCCCTTATTCGAAGAAAAACAGGTATTCAGTTTTGGGTTTCCGCGTGATTGAAAAAATGCTCAATCCTTGAAACTTGATAACTTGCTATCTTAAAGTCGAAATTTCTCCCCATTTTGAGAACAGTTTCAGCCCAAGGCGATTTGGGTCTGTCAATAACTGGTAAATTGTTTTCAGTATCCAATTTCTCATAAGTTCTAATGCTGACAGGTGTGAAGAGACGTGCAACCAACGAAATGGAGCTTCGACGTAATGATATGGTTTACGGTTTCCGTATTGAATTGAAACACGATTCTCAGTGGGGTAGGTCAAGCCGAGCTTCTCCGTACGTGAGTTTTATTGTCGCGCGCGTGTGTTTATTAACCTTAACACCGAAACTGATACGTATAATTTTTCGTATCCAAACATTGTCCGGGCTCCGAGATTCCAAACGTTACCGATCGCAGCTTGTTATAACCCCCTTCCTACTTTCCTTGCCATCTAGAGTTACTACTCATTCACTACTACAGTCTGAAAAAAGAGATTCGTGAATGAACCAGCTTACTTCTCTAAATCGCATGACCTCCTTCTTCCGGATAACCTTGACATTCATTTTAGGAAAAAAAATCATTACGATTGGTCTTTTTTTCATCCTTCCACATTGGGGTGGTCCTTATTTTTTCGATTTTCGCACAGAAAAAACTAGAGGTTCCACGCTGTTGCAGCTCCGTTGAAAATGTGGTTCCTTTAGAATCTGTCAAAATCGGGGTGTTAATCAGAAGTAAAGAACTACTAAAAGTGGTTTCTTTGATGACATGAAGTTATCTGTAAAGGCTCTTTTACTTGTTTTTGTTTTTGCTCATCTGTTCAGTGTTCTCAAAGTTAGCTCCCTGCGCGCGCAGCGTGTGTTAGAGAAGTTATGCCATTGGCCGTAATGTGCGCGCGATTCAAGATCGAATTAAATCAATTCGATTTTGAATCGCGCGCACATTACGGCCAATGGCAGAATTTCACTAACACACGCTGCGCGCGCAGGGAGCCAACTTTGAGAACACTGCATCTGTCAAGTAATGTGGTTATTTTGGACGAAAAAATTTGGTTCCTTTGGATCCATTTTCGAAAAAGAGTGAATTTCACACCGTAGGAGTTCTGGTTTGTTGCATATCCATTGGAACCCAAAAGTGGTTCCATTTAAGATACTAGTTTTTACAGTGCGATTGTTCTTGGTATCACCCCTCTATTTTGTTATAATGACCAAAAAAATGATCTCCACCAAATTTTAGCGAAATCGGTTAATATTAACAGGTGCCTCAAAGCAATCAAAGTTTCTTATGCAATTAACATGGGGAAAAGTACCGGCCAACTTTAAATACAGGTATTTTTTTTATATTTCACCGGAATCCTTTGGCTCTGTGCCATTATGATTTTTAGACTATGTTAAAAAACACATCTAAACGAAAAAATTTTTTTTGCAAAATTTAAAAAATGTCCGACCCCTAAATTTAATCAAAATTACAATTTCCAAAAGATTCGGATGAAATATAAAAAAAATACCTGCATTTGAAGTTGGACGGTACTTTTCCCATTTTGATTATGTAATCGAACATTTGGAATCATTCCATAAATTACCTAACATTTTTTAAGGATAGGGAAATTTTACAATATGAACTTATAAGGGATTTCCAGTGGGATTTCATAGAATTTTAGGGGATTCAACGGATTTTTAGAGAACGTAGTGAATAAATAAAATAAAATTTGAAAAAATGACATAAAATAGGAGGAAGGGCGTCCAAACAGTCTTGTTACTACTTTTGCTACCTGGGAGTTGGGAGGGGCAAAAAATACGGGGAAGTGTTACATATATAATTTATGGGTGTCCCCTTTCGGGTAAACCCAGCAATATAAAAAAGCTACCCTAACACATGATCTTGATTCAATTTTCCAGCAGATAAGCCAATCAGCTCAATATAACAGAGTAATCTAGTCTAATCTCATCGCAAGGAAATAATTTACTTGTAGTGCTCTAACGGCATTACGTGCGCGTCACCGCCAACCATAAATTCCACCCTTTACATGCTATGGAGTTCCTTGTGTGTGTAAATGTACAGATATATATTCCGATTTCCAAGTAAGGGTAGTTGTAAACTCTTGTGATTCCGATTGGAGTACTTTCAGCCAATCGGGTGTTTGGAGTTCTCAACCATGGTGTCACTGCACGTGGACGATGGTGGTGGGAGAAAGGGAGGTTTTAGACATATGTTTTGCGTGTTCAAAGTGAAGGGGATTCGGTCGTGTGGGGAAGGGAGATGAGGGGAAGAGCTTTGAATTCTATAGAGACAATAGAGAGGTCCAAGGGAATGCTGCTTACAGATCTCGACAACGACCTGATATTTTCAGAGAAAGCGAACTGTGGAACGAAAGGGATGATGGACGTGACTGAGAAGAAGATTAGATAGGGGAGTGATTCGCAGTCACTTGTTTTTCAAATCGCTTTATGAATGTACTTTGGTAAGAATGTGTGATGGTTTTATGCTGGATGCTGATGCTGATGATGCTGATCCCCTAATTCAATGAATGAATGATCTTCGAGATTAATTGCTCGTCTCAAGCAGTTCGAATTAAAAATTCTCATGTCTCAGTTTTTGATAAACCTCCTGATGTCTCAATCCAAAGTTTCTCAATTAGAACCTGATTCCAGGTGTCCTCATTAAGTGACATATGTTACAGTTGTCTGCCTTCCTTGCAAGATGAAGTGATGAAGAGAGTATTAATCAGATTAACAAGCAATTATTATCCAGACTAGCGCGATGAACATCTAAGTAGAAAGACTCACTTGCTTCTCTGTTCGAGGGCGGCAAAAGAAAGAGCCGAGGTCCAATTATTCGCGAGATTCGGTTACGAGAAGCGACGATAGAAGTGGTTGCTGAATACTTATATCTTTCCTCTTCTTTCTCTCTTGCTCAGTTTGCTTTCCCGAAGGGAGCACCCGTAGAAACGAGGTGAAGGTGGTGGTGGAAAAAGAAGGGAATACGAAATACAGGAGAGAGATACACTCGGGGGTGTAAGGTGACACCTCCAGGAAGAACGCGAGGGTCTGGCTTCACGTCAAGAGCCCGTCTGAGATAATCATATTCATAATTCGCGAATTCGCGGAACGTAGGTATGCCATCTACTTTCGCATCTTTCCGAATTTATGCACAGAAAAAACTAGAGGTTCCACGCTGTTGCAGCTCCGTTGAAAATGTGGTTCCTTTAGAACCTGTCAAAATCGGGGTGTTAATCAGAAGTAAAGAACTACTAAAAGTGGTTCCTTTGATGACATGAAGTTATCTGTAAAGGCTCTTTTACTTGTTTTTGTTTTTGCTCATCTGTTCAGTGTTCTCAAAGTTGGCTCCCTGCGCGCGCAGCGTGTGTTAGAGAAATTCTGCCATTGGCTGTAATGTGCGCGCGATTCAAGATCGAATTAAATCAATTCGATTTTGAATCGCGCGCCACATTACAGCCAATGGCAGAATTTCACTAACATACGCTGCGCGCGCAGGGAGCCAACTTTGAGAACACTGCATCTGTCAAGTAATGTGGTTATTTTGGACGACAAAATTTGGTTCCTTTGGATCCATTTTCGAAAAAGAGTGAATTTCACACCGTAGGAGTTCTGGTTTGTTGCATATCCATTGGAACCCAAAAGTGGTTCCATTTAAGATACTAGTTTTTACAGTGTGCTGGTGCGCTGATCTCGAAATTGTTAGAGTTACGATGCAAATGAATAATCTGAATTCTGTATTGACCATGATTATATGATTATATCGTCATCGTGATACGATTATATCATCAGTAGTTTTCAAACTATAGTTTGATTTTATAAGATCTCCCATTTCTTGATTTCTCACGACACCCACTCATCACAAATCCATCAGCTCATATCTATCGCGTTGTCCATAAATCCAAGAATTTTAGTATCAAACATTATTTCCATTCATCAGTGGTGGTCCCAAAGAAATACGGTTGCAGGCTCAGCGTGGTTCCTTACGAGATTACCAGCTCTTGGTAGGATCCTATGAGCTGTTAACGTTAACTAATTCAGAAACACAGCTCGCCCACGCGTTGACCAGTCGTGTCTGCATGTGTGTAAAATATACGAGGATATCGGTGTGCGAGATGGGTTATCGACATTGGTTCGGCGCTTGGAACATATAGGATACAATAAATTTATGGGGTAACGAGGTGCCCTCAGGGGGAAGGGGTTGCCTGTTCACCGGTTGCGATAGCCATCGAGCGAGCATCGAAAAGGCGCTAAGTAACTGCCGATCGTATCGCCGATAAGTGCCCTTTCTACATGCATGCTGCATGTATAGGTACATCATACACTGCGTAGGAATCATGCTCTCCTCCTCGATATACAACTCCAGACAATAACGCCGCATATTCCTGCCCTAAACACCCGTCCGTGTTGACGTTTATGAATTGAATTCTTCCACCCTCAGGCCATCCTCTATGAGCCTGATTATCCGCTGGAGATATCCACTTACGATAAAGCGCAAAGGGTCCTTCAATGTGTTCAATGCCGCATTCAAGTTCTGGAAAATAGATGAGATGGTGACGAGTATCAATTTTTATGGGTCTCTGCGAGTACTTAGGAAGATGTTGTCGAGAGATGATAAAGAATTAGAAGTGGAGGGACAACATTTTTTGTAGTTGATGACTTCATAAAGGTTACTGATCTTCTCTATTGAATTTATATACATAATATAATATCCATCATACTTAGGTTTGATTTTCCGTCATGTACTTCATGTAATCACCGATCGTTCTACATTTTATCTTCAATGTAAGACATGAATGTACATCGTATACATAAATATACAGCCATGCAGTTGTGTAGTAGACACGTGGAGACGTCGCGTCGTGTGGATGCGATGAGGGGCCCTAGTTCGTTGTAATCCGACACCAGAGTCCCCATCAAGTCCCCTCCGTTTGCCTGCATCCTCACGTCCTAAACTAAATCATAACCGTATTATTCGCCCGACAATGGCCACTACCAGTGAAAAGCCGCCTCTAATCCGCCAGTCCATAGACATCTTGCTTGTGTCTTCTCGTCTTTGCCTCCATAACTACAATATATGCTTAGCCTTTTCGGATATGGACTTCTCTTTTCGTGTGATATATATATATATATATTCGACCTCTATATATGGTTAGTCGATGCTAAATCTAGTAGCAGGTCTATAAGCTTATAGAGGAAAGTCATCGACCTATTCTGGATAAAAAAAAAATTATTATGTATCAATTCTCTAGCCTGATTAATGTCATCAAGATTTGAAGACTTTTGTAGAGGTTTAAATTAAAACAAAGTGTTTGTGGACCACCCAGCGAGTTTGATCGGAATCAAAAATTGTTGAAGGAATTCATTCTGAAAGGAATGTAGCATGAACAATAATTTGGAAGACAGTGTCATCCACGTACATGGTGACACCGATTCGACCTCAGGAACTCGTTCGTGCGACACTTTCCAGGAAGGCTGGAAAGATTCTGGGACAACTTGTGGCTAAAGTCGCTTTGAATCCAGACCTCGTACGACATTTATCTCGAATCGCTCACGAGTTTTTGACGGAACTCCTGGTCTGTGGTCTCTGAATCCGGAGGTCCTGGACTTGCCGGGGACGGAATTTAAATTTCACAAATTAGTCTGTCCATTACACCCTCGGTGCGATCGCAGAGTCCGATCTTAGAGATGTCACCCCTTCCACCATCCCTAACAAGTTTCATTCTTCTTTTTGTTTGTGCTTTATTTTTCTTTCCTTCCACGCCTCCCTTTTTTCTTGAGAGGGAAGACAACAGAAAAGGACAAAGTGTGGTGGTTCCTGGAAGCGTGGGTGCTTCTTCCAGCAGGCAGACAGGATCAGGATCTGGGCCGCCACAAATCATAACGCTCGCTTCAAGAGATGCGGGATCTCTTTTCCTCTCTTTCTTCCATGGTTGCCTTCTCTTGCTTCGCCTGAACAGTGTCTGGACAAATTGTCTCCGCAATTCGAGTTTCGGACTCGAGATCGAGTGTGATGTGTATCTGAGTTTGGCGTGTGCCCCAGGCACGAGTCCAAGATGGCCAATGCTGGTAGCTTGATTCATTGTTAAAGGAATAGCTTGAATAGTGAATATGAGATTGAAAATTTAAACTAGGCAATGTTTTATATAAACGCTGTCTATGTGGGAGGTATATATCCAGCATAAATATATTTTAATGTGCGCTATGGAGAAAACTGTATATTAAGAACTGAATATTAAAAATCTGAATATTATCACATAATATCTAGATATTATAGAGTAATATATCAACTTTTTAGAGATATTACGTTTTAATAACAAGATATTAATGTTCTAATAAATTAAGATATTAAAATTTAAAATCTGAAATATTATAGGATATAATTGCATGATAGATTAAAAGTTTTATACTTTCGATCACTTTGGATGAAAGCTATTGATTGAAGCTTCGAGTTTCGACGGATTCGATCATTGATCGCATTTAATGTGTTTTTATCTGTGAATTTTTATTTAACATATATATCCTGATCTTCGCATCATTCTCTGAATATATTTTCGCTTACGAAGTTGTTCAAACTAAAAGAAATCAGTTTGTTAAGCAAATAGATTTGCATAAGAATGTTTATAGATGATTCATGTACTCTTAATCTGAATTAGTCATTTTAAATGATCTATCGATGTAATGTCGACCAAAATAAATATTGAATATATAATATTATTATTTGCATTATTATTAATTATTTAATATATAAAATAATAATAAACAAATCCTAGTAACTATGATCCTAATCTATAGCAGTAGTATTCTAGATATATAATTTTAATATCTGAGATTTTTGAATGTATCATCAAGGATATTAAACCTTAAGGCCATGTAAGACTTACCCGATCCCTACCTTACCAACATTTTTTGTCTGCAACGCTACGTCTACATTTATTGAGATATCAAATTGAAAATTTCTGAAATTGAAGCTAAAGCACTAAGGTACGTTTATCTGGTCTTAAATATTGACATTTGTAAAAAAATTTTTTATCAAAAATAATTTTTTTATTTTTACAATAATTTAAGACCAGGTAAACATACCTTAGCATATTTTCTTTAATTTTAGAAATTTTCAATTTGATATCTCAATAAATGTAGACGTAGCGTTGCAGACTATAAAATGTCGATAAGGTAGGGATCGGGTAAGTCTTACATGGCCTTAATATCCAAGATATTACAGGTTTTTAAATTTCTCTTCCTAATTTTAATCTTAGATATTTAAATTTAATATCTCAGATATTAAAAAGATAAATATCTAAATAGTCGTCCCATAGTTAAAAAGCAGATATATTACGATTTAATATCTATAGATATTAACAGTTGTTAATCTCTATTTCTCTCCGTGTGAGATTAAAATTCGAATGTCTTGGAATATATGAATTAGGATAACAGAAAAGTCTTGAGTCTTATAGCTATTATAGTAACAATTGCAGACTCATGAAAAGTCTTGTATACTCGCAAAAAATTGAAATGACGTCTTAAGTGGGAAATAAAGATTCCAGGGGAAAAATAAAAGAAATGCTAATCTTCAGAGAACTTTCGAGCAGAGCAGAGCGAGCGCACTGAGATCGAGTGGCTTCCGTACTCGTTTCTAATGGGCGAGGATTTCCTTACCACAAAAGCCGAGAAGAGAGTGACTGATCGCGCGTACCTCGAATAAATTACATGGCAGCCTATGCGGCTGCATAAATTAATTTCAGCCGGTCAGCCCATAAATATTCAGCTCGAAATCACTTGTCCTCCCCTCTTCGTCTCACCTTTACTGTTCTCGCTCGCACCCTTCCACGTAATTTACGTCGATCGAGCGTGAACAATATACATCGGCATATATGTATGTGCACATAGATCACGTCCAGGTTTCGTCGGAATATTATTTATTTTTCGCAGCAACGATTCGATAACGATTTAATCGTCTCGATAGACGAATAAATTTGCCTCCTTTGGTGACATGCTAAACGACTGTCATCGTTCATCAATACGATTAATATATTCATACGAGATGTTTGTTTCGCATTAGATTTTTCAGTGCTACTCGTATCTTGTGTTATAATTTTTTATGTTTCGCTTTAAACGCTTTTTATTGCGCAATATGGTTCAGATTACTTAAAATATATAAATTTGTGGGGAGCTGGAATTGTAAATCTAGAATCGGAAATGACCTGGAAAACCTGGAAATGATCTGGAATTTTGAAAGCAGTCATCTGTAGAAAAACCCTGCGTTTTAATGAAGTTAACAAGTTGGGATGATGTCGTTAATTTTAACATGTGAAAATAAATTAAGGGGGGATTTCAAGAGGTATATATCCATTCCATTGTTGGCACGGGGCAGATGCACAGCAGGACCGGGCGCAGCTCACTTGGTCGTTGCGCGTCAATGCATCGCCATTACAACCACGTAATGACTGTATTGTAACTGCATTAAATTTATTTATACGCCCGATAGGTAAGCGCACCAGCCATAATTGGTACCATGGAGGGTGCGGGGACAGGGAGGGTCTGTCTGCGAATAAAGGGTGTTAAAAAGATTCTTTTCAATTACATATTTTTTGCAACATACATATAGATCTAACTACGGATTCTAACTATTGGAACATACATGTAAAAGTTACTTAATACAGTACAACCTCCATAAGAGAGCCACCACGGGCGGTTAGGGGTAAGAATACCGAGAAATTGGGGGCCCCCACTCCTTGGCTCCAAGCTTGGAAATGTTTGTTTGGGTACGCAACCTCTATAGGAGAGCCCGCGGCCGGCGGCGATGAAAAAGCCGAATAAGAAGCGTCCTTTCGATTACATATAAAATGGATTTACATATACAGTACAACCTCCATAGTAGGACCCTCCATAAGAGAGCCAATGGCCTTGATGAGCTCAGAAGCTTCCCCCACTACAAACCCTACTCACGCGACCTCGAGAATTGGGCACAAAACCTCTATACGAGAGACGCCGCCGAGCGCAGCTTAATTTCAGTTTTTTCTCACTGAAACTGCTTTTATTAAAATTATTTGTCTAATTTTCATACAATAATTTGTGTATTTACATATATAATCGGTTTTCTTAAAAGTTTTAAGAAAACAAAATTATAATTTCAGTTTAAATTTAAATATAATATGTACATATTTTGCTGCTTGATCGACTTTTTTCATCACCGCCGGCCGCGGGCTCTCCTATAGAGGTTACGTACCCAAACACACATTTTGCACACACGCGCAATTTCCCAGCTCGAAGCCCAGGAGTGGGGGCCCCCTATTTCTCGGAATTATTACCCCTAACCGCCCGTGTTGGTTCTCTTATGGAGGTTGTATTAAAATATGTACATATTATATTTAAATTTAAACTGAGATTATAATTTTGTTTTCTTAAAACTTTTCGTAAAGCTTTATTTTTATAAAACTTTTAAGAAAACCGATTACATATATAAATACACAAATTATTGTATGCAAATTAGAAAAATAATTTTAATAAAAGCAATTTTAATGATAAAAAACTAAAATTAAGCTGCGGTTCTCCTATGGAAGTTTTGCGCCCAATTCTCAAGGTCGTGTGAGTAGGGTTTGTAGTGGGGGAAACTTCCGAGCTCATCAAGGCCATTGGCTCTCTTATGGAGGGTCCTACTATGGAGGTTGTACTGTAGTTACACGAAAAATATATTTGCATACTAGTTGTATAATGAGCTAATAATTTTACACGTTCCGAGAACGATCTGTAACAATTTCGTAACACTTATGTAACGCTGCTTCCTTTGATCTCCGAAACCGTTGAAAATCGTAAATAATGAGAAAAATGAAGATTGAGTAGGGATCGAAAGTTTATAGACGTGTAAAGGAAACATCGATTAGCTCTTTTTCTCTGGCGCAGTGCGCTAACAAGTAGCCATTGTGAGGCCCGTGTCGAGATGCTACTTGACAGCATCGTCCCCTTGAATGGACCCTCTTCTGATCAGGATCGTCTCTCTTCTCTTCTCTCCCTCTTATGCATTTCCACTCTTCTCTCATCCGTACAACATTCATCCAATTTTCAATATGTGTGTCTACATGCATACGCCCATTATTAATACTTTCTCCGTGGGGTCTGGGGTCTTAACTTTACGATCTCCTCTGGGTCTTACGGGCCCCGACGGAGCTAATAGAACCGAAATTATAACAGGCCGATGAGCATGCGTCGACTGCTCTTATTCCGCTTCGCTGCGGCCGAAGAAGAGGAAAAAAAAAGGACAAAGCACTGATTCCTTAAGCCCTTTAAAGCTTATGACCTCGAGTGTCCTCCAAGAAGTATCTTCAGGGTTTAAATCTTAAAATCTAGACTTTTAGAATGTAGGATCGTTCGCCCCTCGAAAAAAAAAAATAAAAAATAAATCAGTGGTGTTATTGTGTAATGTAGACAAACCTATTACAAAAAAGATTTTTGTTCTTGGAAATTCGACTTAAATGGCGCTAGATGTGTTCTTCAGGTTGATAAATGGATCTTGACATGTTTAAGACGATTCTGAATAGTGAGGAGGTGTGTTGAATCTTTTCATAATTTGTCGCTATTAGGTCAGTCTTTTGAGAAGAGGCAGTGTATTAGCATAATTGTTCACTTCTTCCTTATGACTTGATAATCTGATAAGTTTTTATATATTTGTAACCTTTTATGATATGTAATATGTATATTAGTTTCCACAGAAGTTATAAGTAAAAATTCATCTCGAGAGATAGAATCTTTTCTTGTTTTAGGTTTCTGAGAAACTTTTGTAACTGAAATTAAATTATAGGTGTCCAATTTTATGAAGATCACGATCAAATGAGAGCCGTTATGTACCGAATTGATTGCTTGTTTTCGTATACAAGTTTCTAACAATGGAAGGTGCATCGTGTAAAATCGATTCTGCACGACTCGTAACGCTTCCCAAGTTCCGTTCAGCTGGCTTCCGCTGCTTATACTAAAGTTTCTGATGCGAAAAACGCGTGTCGAAACGAGTCATTGCTTTCTTTGGTGCTCGATTATAAGGCTGCTTACCCGCAAAGTGAATAATATCGATTTCGTCTAATTAGAGTTGAATTCATGACCTTCATATTGTTGAAAAATTTATTTCTTTCCTGGGAGTAACACAAATTTAATAATGGATAGAGAAAATTCAAATGATTTACTTATTTTATGTTTTTATAAATATAATTGACTAAATGATCAAAAATGCACTTTATATCAACATTATGGTTTTTCTGGACCATTTTTTAAATGAATTTCACTGTTCTTTTTTTTTGGGCATTTTTCTGAAAAGCACCTTATCGAGAGTGAATGTTCGCCTCTCACGCTCTTTTCGAAAATTCTATTCCCAACTATCTTTGAACGATCTCAGTTGAAACCGAAGAGAAACGAATTGAAATCAGTACAAAAGAATCGACCGGCCGTGCAGAAAACAGACAGATGCGCTTTTACAGAAACGGTCTATCAAAGAGAGGATCCTTTAGATAGTTTATAGATACTGGAAAAAACGGTGGTTAGGTGCAACCGGGTATCATCTAGAATATGTAGTCCTCAATCCAAATACAAAGAAAAAAGACGATCTTATCGAAATAATTACCTCTTCCTTTATCGGATCTAGCAACATCAAGAATCGTTTTCCCACATTTGAAGATCTCGCTACTGTGACTCTTCCAATTCTATTTCGGTAACGATCTGAAAAATCCTTTTAAAAAGTACTTTTATGATTAATTTTCCCTTACTTGTACTTTTAATTCATTTTTTTCAGCTAACTTTATGGGTGAATTCTTAATTTGAAAAGTTTATATTTTTATATACACGAGGCGCATGAATATGCCCCAAATTCTATTTTCCCTAAAATTTATTTTACCGAAAATCAGTTGATCGAATAGCAATTTGCTATAATTTTTATACTTCCGAATTATCGTTTGACATAATTTTTATTTCTCCGAATAATCATTTGTACTAATTTTTATTTTTTTGAATAACCATTCGACATAATTTTCATTCTCCCGAACTGCCATTTGTCATAATTTTTATAATACCGAATTACTGTTTAGCATAATTTTTATTTTTCCGAATGAGCATCTAACCTAAACTTCATTTTACCAAAACACCATCTGTCATAATTCCCATCTGACCGAAATCCCAAGTAACAGAAATTTCATTCTTCCGAAAATGGCGTTCGGCGATTTGATTGGCTGAATAATACCGCGAAATTCAAATCAGCCAATCAAATTGTCGAAAGCCATTTTCGGAAGAATGAAATTTCTGTTACTTGAGAGTTCGGTCAGATGGGAATTATGACAGATGGTGTTTTGGTAAAATGAAGTTTAGGTTAGATGCTCATTCGGAAAAATAAAAATTATGCTAAACAGTAATTCGGTATTATAAAAATTATGACAAATGGCAGTTCGGGAAAATGAAAATTATGTTGAATGGTTATTCGGAAAAATAAAAATTAGGACAAATGATTATTCGGAGAAATAAAAATTATGTCAAACAATAATTCGGAAGTATAAAAATTATAGCAAATTGCTATTCGATCAACTGATTTTCGGTAAAATAAATTTTAGGGAAAATAGAATTTGGGGCATATTCATGCGTCTCGTAAAAATAAAAAATCGTCAGATTAGACGTCTGAAACTTCAACCCAATGAATATTCAATCAAAAGTAGTTGAATTTTCAATATATTTCTAACAGTGTATATATTAAATTTATAGGTCAGTCTCGACATAAGGAATCTTTTTTCTTGTGACGTCTGCCAATCAATTTTGATTATTTGAGATATATTCCTGTATATTCAAAAAAACCTTTTTTATGAAAAAGTAAAATCGAACAAGAATGGAAAAAAAGTAATCAATATTTAAATAACATCAACTTTATTTGATACAGTTTTGATCGTACATTGTCCCTCAGCGCTTGGCTTAGTTAATTGTGCATCGTGGTAGAATTTATTAAAACTAAGGAAGGAGAAAAACTTATTGGGATTAAACATTTTCCCAGCTATAAAAATTGTTTTTTCTCACTTCTATCTTTTTTTTAATGTGTCTTATATACTTGTCGCAAGTTTGTTCATACGAATTTAATCATTTCAATCGTATACATATATATATTTGAACTGGACGTTTTGTGCTTGAGTCGATGGACTGTCAACAGTTTTGACTCTTTAGCCTTTTTTTTTGTTCGTTTTTGTTTCGTCTTTTGTCTTCAATATGAACTTCCACTCGGCACAATGTACGTACACGCTTTTGCATTCTATATACATCATATATATATACTATTACTCTATAGTATATATACACACAGTAATTAATTTATTTATTCACTAATTACGTACACTCTCGCTTACGCATTTTACAGATCGCTCCAAATACGAGAAAAGAAAAATTTAATTTAAAGAAAAAAAATTCTAAAAGCGGAAAAGTTTTAAATATTTATTTTTACTCTTCTTAATTTGGAACAATCGATAAATTTTTGACAACGCGCCTGCGCTTTTGTGGCACTGCTTGTACGGCTCTTCGGCAGTCTTAATTTTCGATTAATTATACTATACTATAGGCATAGTTATATAATTTTTTAAATCTTCGATTACAGCGTCATTGAGGGCCTGGGCCACTTTGGCCCAGATGTACCATCATAGAATTATTTAAAATATTTGTGTTTTTCACCCTAATATTAAATCACTAAAGATTGTTTTATTTCCTATACGAAATTCGTTTTGGTACAGCAGGATCCCTTCCTCGACGTTTCTTTTTTAATCTACTAAATTCGTACAATCTAACAATGACGGTTATTTTGAGCTACTGGTTCGGGAACTATCAGGAGGTGAAAATTGAAATAGTGAATATTGAGAAAATTATATACGCGCCGCTTGTGGTGGATTAAGTCGCGAATGCGGTGATTCATTGGGTATTAAAAATTAAGGAGCGTCTCCGGAATGTTCTGTGCAATTCGAGCGATTCAATTGACTTGAGTGAAAATTGTGCGTGAATTAAAATGTCTCGTACGCGAATCGTTTCATTCTCTGTAAACTCAGTTCATGAATATCAATTTTATCAAGATAAGAAAGCAGGATTGGAAACATCACAATTATTTTAAAAAGCTTATCAATAGTAATACGAAAAAATTGATAGAAAACTTTAATAGTAATTTTGATTTTAATCTGCGATATGCTTTCACTTGTGCTTTTTTGTCATTTCAGCATGAAAATTTGTGAAACTAGATTAATTTTTGGTATGAGATACAAATATTCTTTAAAGTTGCTGTAGAGTTCTCAAATTATACAGGATCATGTTTTGAGAATTTTTAAGTACTAAAAATCCTCGATTGTTCTCAAAAGTATTTCTACTGTTATAATTTTAGTAGAACTCTAGTTGCTTATTACAAAATAAGTTAAACCAGGTTTTGTCACTCATCTCGTTTTCGATTCGCGAAATGTTTTAGAAAAAAATTTTTATATCAGTTTTTTAGATACTGATTGTCTGTTAATTATAATACGGTTTCTTCGTGAATCGACCTCCCTGTTCCATGATTTTGCAATCGACCTTCTCATTTTTTCATCTTCTTTCACTCGCTTTACACTGTTTTGTCCTGGGGACTTCGCACAGGGAACTTCTCGTTTTCCTGATTAAAATCTAAAATGTTAGTGTCGCAGTAAACGGGATTCCCGATCATCTGCGAAAAGATTGCATGTCAGAGAAACTTCTATCTTATCTTTTATCTCTATAGTCTCGCCTTCTTTAGTTGCAGTCATTTCTTCCTCTTGTCCTCCTTTCATCCACTTTTATATGTACAACGAACTATGAAAAAATGAAACTCCCGTCTTCTCTATACGTTGTTCAAAGGCCCGCAAATCATTTTTGTCGAATTAGTTAAAAATTTCGCTTTAAGGGCTAGTGATACTTTACCATAAAAGCAATTTAGTTTCGCCAACTTTAAGTTTACACTAATAAATATTTTTCACTAAAATTAGGCTCCAAGTAATACATTTTTTTGCTAAAACGAGGCCATATATATATATATATATCACATATCTGAGAAATTAAAAATTTTTAAAACCGTGAGTTGATCACATGTATATTTTTAATTAAAAAAGGAACTTTTTTAAAATTCCTTGTGTATATTCGTTAAAATTAAATTATTTTCGATGAGTATCGTTTTCAAGTAAAAATTTTGAGTGGAAAAAAATGATTTGCTGTCTGCCAATTTGAACATTAGATTTAGACACAGTGCGTGGATGCGTATACGTATATGTACTATCTACATATTTACAAAGTAAAAATAAAAGCGTACGTGGAAGTGTACAGCGGCTGCGGTAAAATGTAGAGTCAATTAGTATTAATATTTATCGGAATCAAGAAACGTTGACACAATGTTTCATGGGAAAGTACGTGTAGACAAACTATTCTTCATATTTAAGGAAATTTGAATGAATTGAATGAATTGAAAGAATTGAAAAAAAATCTAATAATGAGTGCCCAGGAAAAATTTTAACTTGGATATAAACAAACTGAATCTACGAAAATTATTCGTACTTGTAAAATGAAAATGCTAGAATGTCTTTTACTATTGATCCGGTAACGCAGCTCCAGTCTCATTTTCTAAGCAGAATGCTTTTCTTCAATTTAATTTATCTTTCATCCATTGAATACCAATAAATCCGATTTTGAAAAGTAAAGTGAAAAAGGAGCAACGTACCGGTTTTTAAAAGTATGTAATTTATAATCTATCGCTCGTTTAAATCGTAATGGTTTGATAAGGGAAATCTGATTCTATAATTTTGAAACAACTCTGATCTTAAAAAAAGTTCACCAAATTAAAATTGAAAAAATCAGTTGTAAAATTATTAAATACATTTTTTCATTAATTGAAAATCGATTAATGAAAAAATGTCTGAAGTTAAATAATAAATTAACCACGTTAACCTGCAATTAATAAATAAATAGAAGACAGAATAAACACAGTAGATTTAGATTAACAATGGTGAATGTGGAATTGAATATGGTGCCGGATGAGAGTTCGATTGCGCGAATTGCTTACTTCCCTAAGTCTTTTCCTGATTACGTTTACCCTCGTTTTCCGGGGACCAAAGTCACAATGAGTGATAATCTCCTAGGACGAGGCCACTGGGATAACCACCATGAGGGGTTGACATCCCCATACCTTGATAGGAGCCCATTCCCATACCGTTCATGGAAACTATGTTGTTTGGGTTGACGCTTGACATCGTGTTGGATAACATCGTCGAAGGTCCCATGGGACTCAATCCGCCCATCGATGGTGCTATCGCTCCCATTTGCATCGGCGATGCTGTATGGGGAAGGGACTTCTGTAGATCCGAGGTCGGAGTGATTAGATAGTCCTAAGAGAAACATAACACAAATGACTTCATTAAATTCAATTTAAAGAAAAATTTTCAGAAATTCTTTAAGTATGACGATAAATTTAAGATAAATTTCGATCTCTTTAGAAATAGGAAATACGTAAAAATTAATATTCTTCGACAAATCAAACAATTAGAATTTTTAATTCTTGAAATATAAAATATTGTAATTCTCTATCTAATTTCAGGAATCTCATAAAATTCCTTAAAATGACTTTATTATCCTTTAAAATTTCGTGAAATTCCTTTAATTTTCGTTATAAATTCACTTGATATTTCTTAAAATTATACTCAAAAAGACCCATGAAATCTGATTAAATCTTTTAAAATTTCTGAAAATTCACTGAATTTTCGTAAAATCCCTTGAAGTTTTTAAAAGTCTTAAAAATTACTAAATATCCCATAAAATATCGTAAAATATTTTAAAAAGATTAGAAATCCCATAAATTGTCATGAAATCTCTTAAAATTCCTGACAATTCAAACTCTCTAAACTTGAATCGGTCAAATTTAACTGATTACCAGTCAAATTCCACTGATTTGTAGTGACTCTTTTCTCACGATTTTAATGAGTGAAAAATCTACTGGAAATCAGTGAAAAGTCACTAAAATTTTTAGTAGTTTAGTGAAGATGACTGAAAATTTCAGTGAAATTTAACTGATTATCAGTGAATTTTCACTGATTAAAGTCGTGAGAAAAGAGTCACTGAAAATCAGTGGAATTTGACTGATTCAGTTTTAGAGAGATGAAATTTCGTAAAATCCCCTGATTCCCTTCAAAGTCCTTAAAATTACATAATTCTCTATGCAATATCTTAAAATGCCTTTAAAATATTTTTAAAATCTGGTGAAATTCCTTTAAATTTCCCTTAAAATTACTAAAAATTCTTTGAAATCTTATGATTTCCCTTGAATTCCTTAAAAGTCCTTAAAACTAAATATCCCCACAAAAATCGTAAAATATCTTAAAAGTATTTAAAATTCCATGAAATCCCGTAAAATCCCTTGGAATCCTTAAAAGTCTTAAAAATTACTAAATATCCTATAAAATATCGTAAAATCCCTTAAACTGATTAGGAATCCCATAAATTGTCATGAAATCTCTTAAAATTTCTGAAAATTCACTGAATTTTCGTAAAATCCCTTGAATTCCTTACATGTCCTCAAAACTAAATATCCCCACAAAAGGCCTCAAAATAAAATAATTTATTCTCGTAAAATATCTTGAAAGTATTTAAAATTCCATGAAATCCCGTAAAATCCCTTGGAATCCTTAAAAGTCTTTAAACATATTTAATCTCCATACAATATCTTGTGAATTTCTTTTAAATTTCGTAAAATCATTTAATACTCCTTGATATTCCTTGATGTTCTATAAAATTCCTTAAAATTCAACAACCTCTCGTTATAATCCTCAAAATGACTAAAAATCCTATGAAATCTTATGAAATTTCTTTAAATTTCGCAAAATCGATTGATATTTCTTAAAATTACTTAAAATTACTTAAAATTGTATTTATTTAATTAGTTTTTTATTGTATTTATAATTGTGACCATGAAGTTAAAATCAAAGTTAAAATTGTCTGATTTTTTTTGCGTGAAGAGTTTGGGGGGGGTGTACGAAGGGCGCAATGATCTGCTTTTGCCCAGGGCGTCAAAATTTATCATTACTAATAATTATCATTACTGTCTTCATAATTAAAAATCCCACATAAAAAAAAACAAACCTGAGGATAGTATTGATGCATATAATCAAGCTGAGCCTTCTGTTGAGCACAACTTGAGGGGTGTTGAGCCAAGGTCGCCGTGGGATGAACTAAACCATGGGTGTGACCTCCCTGGAGATGATGTTGTAGTTGATGATGGAGATTCCTCTTATCGTCTCCACTTTCACTACTCGTGTCATGGGGTTGCATATGATGTGTTGGGGTATGTGGATGACTCAAGGTCGACGTATGACCTTGGTGGTAGGAATGAGGACTCGAAACTGATACTGGAGGTGGAAGTTGATACATGTTTGAGGACTGAGGGTGTTCCATTTGCTGCTGCTGCTGTTGTTGCTGCTGCTGTTGCTGTTGAACTGCACAGGACGAAGGTGTTTGAGGTTGTTGACCAAGGGACAGTTTGTGAGCTGATGGACCAATCGATAGTTGCTTGGTGTCATCTCCACTTTCACAACTCGAATCCCCGAGGGCTCCACCATTTCCTTTATCTTCTCTCTGACCACTGAAATCATAATTTATTCCTCATTAATGTTTCAACTCCAAACTTATCATCATTTTGACCCAAGATTTCAAATTAGAAAGTTTCAACCTAAATTGAAAAATATTCCAGTTGAAAGACACAGGAAAAAGCATAAAAGTTTGTACATCTTGTAAAATAAAATTATACTCGTAATCAAGATTTATCCCTAGATTGGGCTTTCGATAAAAATATTTCTCTCGCGAATGGACCAATTCAGCTGCAATTTGTTGGCTTGTAGATAATTAATTCTGAACAATGATGGCTGGTGATTCTGGATATACACATATAGATACATGTTCAGGTAGATAATTGGAGAAGATTTACGAGCAGAGGGAACAGGGATGTTAATGGTTGGATGACACCTGTGCAGGCATATATGTATGTATATATATGGAGGAAAGGTGAGAAAGAGAGGAGTGGAAGAAGGGGAGGAGGTCCGATCACTCTCCGCATCTCGTAAACTTAATTTAGCCGCCTGGACCTCCTGGAAGTTGAAGCGCAACACGTGGGATCCAAAGACTGTCTGGTATCTGGTCTGCCTGCCTTTCTTCCCTCACCTCTCGCAACTATTAAGCGCTTGTTTTACAAGTCGTTTAGTTTAGTTAGACGTACCATCTTGGTATGGAATTGTCAGCCGATCGTGTCTGTGGGGTGTTTCCCAGAACCGGTCGCTACTGCTTTGATAAGAACTCGCTTCGACACCCGTGAAGGTTGTCACGATTTCGTCCCTCGTCTTATTCTTATTTTTGCCCTTTTTATTATGGTCTCCAGAGATAGATTCTTTTGCTCTTTTTCGATTTCAAATTGGTCACGAAAAAATCAGGTCTCGATTGTGAAATTGTTTGAAATCAAATTAGATGCTGGTTACAAAGTTGAAAAACTGTTGGTCGTGAAGTTGACAGAATGTCCTTTTTGCGCCATAAACAGCGGGCGTCGCATTCTATTGCATTCGTAAAACCACGGAATAGCATTTTGGTTTCGTTGTAAAGTTACCTGAAATACGATTTAAGCCCGTCTATAGAGACAGACGACGATCGAGATTCGGATCAGAGAATTCTTGAAGAATTTTTATTCATTGTCCGGCTCGTAAATTAACGAGTTATCTCGAGATTCCAGAAGGCTATTCCAGCAGCCAGTTTGAATTCACACTACTGAAAGATTCTTATGATGGATCTTCGCGCACCTCTCGTCTAGCTGACCCTCTGAAAAAAAAGGGACAAAACAAGCAAGAACGTTCCGAATTCCCAACTTTCCGGTAGGCAAATAATTTAAAAATGGTCCTTTTTTACACTTTGAATCTCTCGAAAGATAAAACTTTTATTTCCTTAATAAAAAGTGAAGAATAAAATTCCAGATCTCGAGGCTTGTTGCGGTTGTATCTCTATAATATAAAAAAAATCTCCCATCTTAAAGTTAAATTTAAGTTTGAAAGTGAAGAATAAAGTGGAGGAATGTAAATTTGCAATTATTATATTCTTTTTGGGGAAAGTAAATGAGTGAAGATTTAAAGAATAACAAGAAGTGTTTGGTGGGGGTCTGATAATCCTTTTTACGAGAAGGTCCCCGGTCACTTGGCCCTCGGAACAATCCGATCTTATCGCAGGCGATAAACTTAGCTACGAATTAGTGGAATCGCGACGCGATAAGATCTACGGACGCGTTTAGGCGCGCGCTCGCTTGGATTTATCGAGAAATTAAATTAGGAATTATGCTAATCGAGACCTCCGTCTCATCTTCCCCTTTTTTTTCGTTCCATTTTCTCACACTAAAAACAACCATCTGCATTTGGAGCGACTCCACAAAATGCATTATTTAAATTTAAAAATACACATATACACGTAGGTACATATAAATATATAATTAAGCGGTTCGGCATTCGGGGACATTTATTTTCGAAATCTTTTTATACCTTTTCGAGAGATTTTGAGGGAAGAATAATAATAATAAATTCGGGAAGCTGCAGAATTAACTCGAGACGAAAGTCGTGTTTGCTGAAACTAAAATTCATCTCGAGTAGCTAGTTTAGGAAGGGCTTCCTGCAGGTGAGCTCACTGCTGGACCAGCCGCAAAGGGAAAATGAGGGTGGCAGCTGATTCTATAAGCAGATAGGAAAAATCTTACATCCTAAAATAATGGGAAGCCGACCTACCGAGTACACATTGCGCGAGTTCTGTTTACAAACTTCGACTCAGCTTTGCCCATAAACAGGCCGGATTTTGGCCAGGATCCCTGTCAGGTTAGATGAGTTTCAATTTGGGAAAGAGGAAAATGGGTTTCATTATAATAATACTACAGGGAGTCTAACTCCAGCTAAAAGTGTAGCCCATTTCAAATCAATTAACAACAACACAAAAAAAACTATGATTACATTTTGTTGCAGATAAAATTTTCCGGGGTTAAAGTTTACACGCTATTTGACGGAAGTTTATCCTACGATGGAATAAAAACCGTCGTCTGCTACGTCTTTGGCAGCAGTGCGAAGGACAACAAAATATGAGTAAAATTGAGCTACAAATTAGAACACCAGATGTTAAAAAAACATGTTACTTGTTTAATTATTATTTTTAAAATAATTAGACTTGCCGCGGACGAGTGAAAATGTATTTTTGGTGACTATGAATAAAGCAATAAATTGGCACACAAACAGCCCGCCATGTTAAACTGTAATATCGACGGATCTCACAACTTATGTACAATCTTATGGTTAAGGGCATGTAATACTTTACCATAAGAGCAATTTAGTTTAACCAATTATACATTCATAATAATAAATATTTTTAGCTAATAAGAGTCAACAAACCTTCGTGTACATGAGAGGAAGGTTTATTGACTCTTATTCGCTAAAAATATTTATTATTATGAACGTATAATTGGGTAAACTAAATTGCTCTTATGGTAAAGTATCACATGCCCTTAAGAAGATCAGTGAATATGGTGACTCTTCTACAGGTGTCAAGTTCCTATTTATCAGTAACGAAAAATATGTTTTTATTAGTTCGAGATAAGTAAAATTATTTTTTTAATGAAATTGAAGTAGGTACAACACTTTTTAAAATTTTATGTTCTGATATTCCGACCCACTTTATCCATACTTTGTT
>UCOK01017858.1:0-20904 GCA_900474325.1 Synergus umbraculus
TTTCTAAGGTTTTCGTGAAATTTTAAGGCATTTCAAGCAAGTCTTTAAATTATTTTATGGAACTTTATGAGATTTATAATAAACTTGAATTGACCCCTACTATAATTTTCAAGACAAACTTTTAAACGCACTTAAATCTTCCACCTTTTTTCAAAAAGGTCCAAGAAAATTTACGAGCAACACGCTCTTTCTTTCTTGTGTCGGAAATAAGATTCTTGTCTGATGAATTAAAGACACACTGGAGTGGAATGTATGTGACGAAACAGGGCAAATGTCCGCGACCAATATATACAGTATAATTACTTCACAGCACAGAACCTCGCGTGAACCTTTGCATTAAACTAAGAGTCGATAAGAGTCGATAAGCAAGAAAATAACGAAGGAGAGTCTTCGATGGATCGCCTCGTTATACGATAATCTTATTTTCGTCCAGTCATACGTGTAATTCCTTCAATTAACACGATAAACCCGAGCGAAACGATTTAATCGCGAGACTTTCAATCCGAATACTCAAGATTTCGTACAGCACAATATCATAAATCCTCACAATTTATATCACTGAATTTATAATTCCAACAGAGCATATCATCACTTTTGTTTATTCTTTCATTCGCTTTTTGATGATTAAGTAGTATCAAGAGTGTTATCTCTTTTACATAATTATACACTCAAGTTGATAATATTTTCATTTAATCTGTTTCTTACTCAACACGGAAATTCTTTTCACACATTTCAACTAATTTTTTATATATACTTGCATAGCTATAATAGATATAATTATTAATTTATATAATTTATTAATTTGCTTCTACACTCAGAAAAAAGTTTGTTTGAATTATATAAAATTTTGTTTGATTCAAACAAACTTTTTTCTGAGTGTATAGTAATTAATGTATGATAAAATCCTGATTATTATTATATTAAAAACAACTACATTAATCACTGAAATCATTTGTTGTGCATGAAAACTGGATTTGAGCATAAGCAATTAAGTAAACAAAGTAGTTCCCCTCAAGTTTCATGAATGTATATCTCCTGTTGAAAATTGTGGGACAATTTACGACAAGTTGGAAGGTACCCTTAATCGTGATCTGAACTATGCCTCTTACAATTAGTTGAAAACAAGATAATTCGCTGGGAAACAGACGATAGCTGTTAACAGTTGCAGCACCAACGAGCAAGGACTCGAGTATGGTCTCGTATGCGCAATCAACATAATTAATTCCCTCGTCGTCTTCGACTCGCAATTAAAATTATACGTTAATGATTTACAAAAACTTGTTTTGTTGCAGATGGACGAGGCGCATGCCTTATCGTCAGCCTAATTATAGCGTCCTACCCTGGCAACGGGCGAAACAAATGGAGGAAGATGAAAAAACGCTAGTAATCCTCCTCTTTTCACTTAATAGCCAGTCTGCTATCCTCACTTAACGCCCCTGCCTTAGTTCTAGTCTTTCTTTTTTGCTCTCAGATTAATCTCCTATTTTCAAATAATGAGCAACAACATTATTGTCATTAATTAATTGGAGATTAAAGAACAGTGGCAATTAAAATTTCCTTGCAAAAATTCATTTTCTTATCTTTTATGAGACCTCGACTTTTTATTGGTCAGTCATATACTTGGCGGGGAATTTGAATCTTTATTAGCAATACTAGAATGTAGGCATTTAATTAAAAGTACTCAATTTTTTATTTTATTAGAAATTATAGATTATAGTTCTTAATATGAAACTGCTCTCTAAATCTGAATTAGTAAAAAATTACTAATGAAATAGTGCCAAATCGGTTACTAATACATTTTAGTAAGAATTTCTACTATCAATTAGTTAAAAACTACTAATTCAGTTAGTAACGGTAACTAAATCAATTAATAAGCCTTACTAAATGAATTAGTACTTTTTAACTATGAATTAGTACTTTTTAACTAATTGATAGTAGATATTCTTACTATAATGTATTAGTAAATGATTTGGCACTATTTCATTAGTAACTTCTTACTAATTCAGATTTAGTGAGTGCAATTTAAAAAAATTCTTAATTATATCTGTTAGGAAAGATTGAGATAGTAATATATAAAGATAAAATAATTTCGTTTGTTTTTCATTTGAAAGCATGCATGATTTCAAAATGAGAAAAATGTTTGGTTGAGACAACTAAACTTTTTATTGCAATAAATGCAACAAAAATTGTTGGTTGTGCCAACCGAATTTTTGTTAAAACAACCAAAGTTTTGTTAATTCAACCAAAAGTGAGATTTTGTTGGTTTAAATAAATTTTCTTTTCGCACAACTAGACAATTTTTGTTGCTTCTATAGCAAAAAAAAGTTTTGTTGTCCGAACCAAAAAGTTTTATAAAAAAAAATTCATAACGAATATTATTGTAATAGTCAGGGGACATTCACTTACATTCATTCTCGGTGATAAATTAGAGGTACGACTGGCTCCCATCCGAATATGACCGAATCAGACGTTGCTGAACTTCAATTATCGGATGAGAAGCCTTACACAATTCGATACGTCCAAGCGTACACGAAATTCTAAATTTTAAAACAATTTAAATTTAAAAATTAATTGATTCTATAATTTTAATTTCATTTTTAAAAAGATTCGTATATATTTTCCATTACATCTTCAACTTATATCATTTTTATTGATTATATGTTATTCATTTCTGATCTTTTGATCAAAAAGTTTTCATTTTTGAAAATAAAACAAAATCAAATAACTGTCCTTTTAAAAAAGGACGAAAAGTTATTCTATCAGAATCAGAAAGAAAAAGAATATAAATATCCTATCAGAATATATTGTTTTTGCAAACCTGATTGGCTTTTGAATGACTTGAAGTTGTATAACAAGGAAAAAAAAATAATCGCGCACATGTTGATTTGCTGCTCTCTTAAAATTTTACAAAAAATTTTGAAACCATTTAAAATTTGATAAAATCTCTTAATATTGATAGGAAACTCTTAAAATTCGTTAAAATGTGTTAAAACATCTAAAAATTCCACGTAATCCTTAAGAATTCTGCAAAATTTTTTAAAGATAAAAAAAATATCTTGAAATTCCTTAAAATTATTAGAAATCTCATAAAATACCTTGAAATCCTTTAGAACTTCACAAAATGTTTATAAAAATCATAATAATCTCTTAAACTCTCTTAAAATGCCTTAAAATTTGTCGATAAGAACTTTCAGAATCCTTTTAAGTTCTACTAAATCTTTCGAGTCATAAAAATCTTTTGAAAGCCCTCAATAATAAAATTACCCAACAAATTTTAAAACCTTCAAAATCCATTCAATATTTTAGAAGTTTAAATTCCTAGAAACTTTTGGAAATCCCTTAAAATTCTAAGATAATATTCCTTTTATATCTTGTAAAATTCATTAAAATTTCATGCAATCCCTTAACATTTCACCAAATCTTTTAAAAATCATAAAGAACTCTTGAATTCTCTTTAAATGATTTAAAAATCGTCAAAATTCCTTACAATAGTCAAAATCGCTTAAAATTGCCCAAAAAAAACCTTCCACATCCCTTGAAATTTGTTGAAATATCTTAAAATTTCTCCAAATTTGAAAACATTTAGAATTTTTTAAAATTCTTTAAAAAATCTTTTAAAATTGCAAGAATTATAATTAATATTATTATTATTAATTTTAATTCGTTTAAAATTCCATGAAATATCCTGAAACTCTTAAAATTCGTTAAAACTTGTGAAAACATCTAAAAATTCCACGAAATCCTTAAGAATTCTATAAAATTTTTTAAAAATCAAAAAAATATCTTTAAATTTTTGAAAATGATTAGAAATCTCATAAAATACCATGAAATCCTTTAGAATTGTTAAAATTACTTGAAAATTGTCAAAATCCCTTAAAATTCTTAGAAACCTTTTGAAAACCCTCTCTAAAAAAATTTGTCACAAAATGTTTTGAAAATAAAATACATTGTTGTTGCAAATCTGATTGAAATATAAATGAAATATAAATTGACATACTTTTGCCCTTTTTTATAGCCCAAAAAGATTATCAGACAGAAAAAATAATTAAAAAAACATTCTCATTCAAATATGTGAAAACAGTGGAAAAGTAGGTAGGTCAATTGGAATTCTGCACTTTTCTAGCGTCTAATAATTTTTTCCCGAGAAGATAGAGATATAAAGTAGCAAGATTGAATTTAGAATTAATTGAATTCAATTTCCAATTAAAAATCTTTATCTATTGGAGAAGTTTGCAGAAAACTTGTTTTCTCTTCTTGTCCACCTCTCTGATGATAATCGATCAATTACTCGCGAGTTAAAAGTGAAAATGAAGAGCGAGACACTTCCTGTAAGTCTACGAGTGGATGTAATAAATGCAGCTAGTTGTTTTCCGTTTGAGCAGCTGTTAATTGGCAGTGACTAATTACAACGACTTATCACAAACTTATCGCGACTTCTTACCAAGCTCTCGCGTCATCACCATTCGGCTTCTCTTTGCCTTAGAAGAAGATAATATTCCCCTCTGTTCCAACAATTTTTCCGGGTCGTAATTCATTAATTAATTAAGTCTACATTGTCGTCGATAAATTTATTAGTTCAATATTATTTACTTAGCACGTAACAAAAGCCGAGTATTTTAAGCCAGTCAAAACAGGAAAAAATTTTTATATAAATTCAATAAATAGTTTCAACATTGGAGGTCAGGATGGTATTGTTTGTTTTTTTTTGTGAGGTCAACGCATAATTTCTTTATAATTTATAACTAGAAATCATTTTTGCAATTCGTTGACTCTCTTCATGTCACGAGTGAATGGAATGTTGACCCCCTTATCGCTTCTCTCATTATAAATGCAACTTACTGATGGATCGGTGAATCATGAACTAATTTTTGTTCACTAATATTCCTAGCATCGGTGTTTATGTCAACTTTATCGATTTGCTTCGTTTAGCAAACTGTCTTCGTGCTTGATAAAAAGTGGGCAAAATCGTCAATGTTAATTGAAATTATGACTCTATCTAATATCTAATTACTTTAGCAATTACTCAATTTAGAAAACTTGCAGGAGAAATTCGCAGTTTATTAAGAAAAAAATTTTTAATTATCAGTTTATGTAAATTGGTCGGCGGAAGTTCGTTATTAGGAGCTTGAAAAGTTAGAAAAAGGGGGCGCGGTGAGTACAGCCCTAATTTGGAAAAAAAGAAACAAAAGGGATTCGCGACGGTCATCCGTTCCAAGCATTTTTCGAAATAATAAGAGCCACGCCCTGGCGACGTGTCGGTCATGTTTCGAAATTCGACCGTCTGCGATGCTCGAGATATATTACCTACGAACAGATTTCCAGTTCAACTGACACCCCAACTGTCGAAAAAACATAAATTTTCCAATCGAGTTTTCACATTTTTCAAACCTCATCAATTTCACTAATTATCGCATCCTCGGATAATATTTCAGAATGTTCACGCCGCTTAAGAGAGAGGAAACACTAATCAAAATTTATAATTATTTTCATGAGTTACTTTAAGCTGGTTTCATAATTTTCTGACTTTGTTTTGCTCTCTCGTTGGACGATTATTTTCAAGTGCGACATTCAACAAAACACTCTAGATTCAATTAATCAATTACATAATGTATTAAATAATCCATTTGGAGAATTTCTAAATAAAATTGCACGTTACTCTTCACCACGCGCCAATTTATGTAATGCATAATGCGTATATGTTACATATAAACGGATCTTTGCTATATGTACAGCAATCTTCGTTATTTGTCGCTTGAATATCAAATTTGTTTATACTAATGATGAAATTACTGTAATTAAGTGGAAAGAGTGATAATTCGGCTTTAAAAATATCCTGGCAGATTGATAATAATTCAGTTAGGGAGCTGATGATTACACAATAAATGAAGAATACAATTAGCGATGATTCATCGTTTTTTTCTTTATTAGATAAAATAAACCAGAGTTCAACCAAAATAGTGACTTTTTCGGATTTATAGAGAAAAAATTAATCATTTCTAAGAGTTTAACAAAAAAAAAAAAAGGTAATTCAAAACGAACATTTTAATTTTTACGTAAATAGGAAATGTGTTCGAGATTTTCGACATATTTCCTTATATAACTTTTTTTACAGAGAAATTTCAAGAGATTTCTAGGAATTTTAACGGATTTCGACAATTTTCAAGTAATTTTTACGAAATTCAAAATATTTTTAGGATTTTTAAATGATTTCCTAGAATTTTAAGAGATTTCAAGATATTTCGTGGAATTTTAAAGGAATTCTTGCGATTTTAAGAAATTTTAAGGAATTATACGAGACTTTAAATGTTTTAGAACTTTAAGAAATTTTAGGTTTCTAAAAATTTTATGAGATTTCAACAAATTCGTGAAATTTAAAAAGATTCCAAGGGATTTTTTTAAGAGTTTTATAAGGAAGCTTGAGGGACTTGAAATGTTTTTTAATTTTTAGGAATTGTAGGATGTTTCTAAGAATTTTAAGAGATTTTCAAAGAGTTTTTAGGAGTTTTAAGGGATTTTAAGGAATTTAAAAATATATCAAAGGGTTTTTTGGAATTTTAAAGGGTTTGAAGGGATTTTAAATTATATCGTGAAAGTTTCAGGAATTCTAAGAGAATTTAAGAGATTCTAATGGTTTTTAAAAGTTTTGTGGAAGTTTTAAAGATTTTAAATGGAATTTTAGGAGACTTCTAATAATTTAAAGGGATTTTAAGAGATTTATCTGATTTTGAAAAGATTTTGAAGGATTTCATAAAATTGTATGAGATTTCTAATAATTTTACTGATTTTTAAAAGATATAAAAGGATTTTAAATGTTATTGTAGAATTTTAACGAATTTTAAGACTTTTTCACGAAATTTAGTAGATTTCAAGAGGTTTCTAGCAATTTTTAAAAATTTCCACGAATTTAGCATGAATTTCAACAGATTTATGATTTTGAAGATTTTTGACAAATTTTAAGCCATTTTAAAAGAGGTTTTTAGGAATTTAAAAAAATTTTAACGAATTTTAAAGGATTTCCAAGGTTTTCGTGAAATTTGAAGGAATTTCAAGCGATTTTTTTGATTTTTAAAAATTTTGTAGAGTTTTTAAACTATTTTATGGAACTTTATAAGATTTATAATAAATTTCACGGGATTTCAAGAAACTTTTGTGATTTTTAAAAGATTTTTAGACTTTTTAAAGATTTCATGGAATATAATGACACATAATTTTAAGGATTTTTAATTTTAAGGAAATTCAAGAGATTTGTAGCAATTTTCAAATATTTTCACGAATTCAGCATAGATTTTAACAGATTTATGATTTTGAAGATTTTTGTAATATTTTAAGGGATTTCAAAAGAGGCTTCTAGGAATTTAAAGAGATTTTAATGAATTTTAAAGGATTTCCAAGGTTTTCTTGAAATTTTAAGGCATTTCAAGAAACTTTTGAGATTTTTAAAAGATTTTTACAATTTTTAAAGATTTCATCGAACTTGATGACACATAATTTTAAGAATTTCAAATGTTAAGGAATTTCAAGAGGTTTCTAGCAATTTTTAAAGCTTTTAAACGAATTTGGCGTGGATTTTACCAGATTTATGATTTTGAAAATTTTTGTAATATTTTAAGAGACTCAGGGCCGATTCCACCAACTGTAATTAAATTTTAAGCCCTTAAAAAGAGGTTTTTTAAAAACTGCTAGAATTCTAGCAATTTTTAAAGGATTTCACGAGTAAAGGATAAATTTCAACAGATTTATATAATTTAGAAGATTTTTGTGAAATTTTAAAGGATTTCATCCCTTTTTCAGAGAGGAAAAGTAGTAGTACAACATATCCAACTGAAAAATTCTTAAGTGATTATAATTTATATCTCTACTTAAATCAAACGTGAAGCCGGACGAAATCACAGATGGGATTCTGTCAGCAATGCTGTCTAGTTAAATAAAACGTTGACAATACTTAGATTGCCCCACACTTTTGTGTTCCTTTTCTTTTTTCTTCTTGTGGGGCCCGTCAACCATTGTCGCGTCATCGCGCTTGGCTGACCTAGCGTTAAGCGTTGATTAAAAGTGTAACGCTTAGAAATTACCGGAACACCGAGGGCATTCTTCATTCCCCTCTACTTTCGGTGTATCTACCAGTCAATTAGAATGAATGGACCTATAAACGTATATTATACTCTCAGCAAAAGTCGCTTAGTCATTTCTCACAGAGCTTGTCTGTCTTTTATGAGTTGTATGAAGTACGAACTGCCGCGCCGTCAAATGACTTTTTCATCGCCGATAACTAGATTATTGACTAAACTATTCGCATGGTCAATTGACCAAATAGACACTTAATGAAACCTCGGATCCGGACTTGTTTCGATCTTGATTACTTTACCGTAGTCGATAATCGTGACTCGTAATTATAGCTTTATTGATACAATAAATCATTTCTATTTCGTTTCTCATTATTATTTTTCACTCATCGGAATAGATTTAATTGCTATGTACTTCAAGTTCTTAAATCAACGATATATTTTTTCCCTATTTTATTCTGTGTAGGAATATAATGATCCATTAATTGATTCCATTAACTTTTGCCTGAATAAATATTATTTAATACTGAATCTGTTAGTATGGGACAAAAAAATCAATTCGGATGACTGATTGATTGAAGTTAATTCAAAAATGATGTTAGCTAAGTGCCATCAGCTCTTTATACACAGGGGGTGGCTGCGAGCTTAATTAACTTTCTATTAATCGCTCATTACATATGTAACTTTATCCGATACACATGTTGAATTGTTGGCTCGGATACCTACATAATTTTAGCTTCAATTAAATTATATAAGCCCAATATTTTGTAATTCTTCTTTTGATTCCAGTAAAATCGTCATCCAGTTTCACAAGTCTATTAATTTTACCTTTTGTCTTAATCTTTGGTCTTAATCTTTTTTTTTTTTGTGCATCTTAAAGTATATTTTCACTCCCACCTCTTCAGTCCCTGTCAAGAGCCAATTTCCACTCTGACAGTTACAGCCCAGAAGGCTGGAATCCTGATTATAAGGGAAAATCGTCCCAGATTGCTCAACCACACAAATTAGGATACCTGAATGAACATAATGTCTATTATTTCACGAGGGCTTTTCCAGTCACACCCGGTTTCAGAGGTCAAAATTCCACACGAGATCTTTATGCGTTTAAAGCCAATTTCGTGCGGTAACATCTGAAGGATCCAGATCTTCCGAGTAAGAGGCAGTATTTTTGAAACTAGAATGATGACGATCGGTGAGACTTTGGAGAGAATTAGAGTCGGTTCTGTTCTCGTGGTTCACAGTCACCCCAGGAAAACTTATGGAGCGGTCGATTTCCAAAAGGATCCTACACTAATTATAGGCTCGTTGGTCGTCTACGATTGTTTCCGAACGTGTCAGGCTCTTGTTCGCGGGTTGTTAAAGGTCCTGGCCTCTAATAACAACCACCAGTCAACCTTCATTTTTCCTTTCTCTTTTCTCAAACAAGCTGACTTTTCGGGAATCCTTCAAGTTTTAAGAAGATACGAAAACCGGTACTTTAGCACGATCTTTAAATTCCTCTGTGTATATTTATGAAAATAACAAACAAATAGGTTGAAAGGAATGTTATCTTTTCCTTAAAGTCAATTTTGGTGTTCATTTTCTCTTAATTTGGAAATATACAGATTATTCTTAGACAAATTGTCAATTATTTTTATAAATAGCACATCGTAATTGAAAAGTAAGTGAAAAAATAAATAAGGGAGAAATATATTATTGAATATGATGTATCTTAAAAAAGTGGTGTAACGAATGGATTGAAGATCTTGTATACATTGTTGTATACATATTGTATCAATTTTTATTTTATTAGGTATTATAGGTTTCAAAAGGGATGGACGGATGGTCTAAGACACCCTGTATATTATTTTTTGAAAATTGTTTAAGTTTTTAAGATACATATCATGTAATTGTTATTAACATGAAACTGAAGTTAAAAAAAATTCTGAATTATATTTTCCTAATAACTTCATTACTAATTAAAACGTAATAGGTACATAATAAGTGAGCAGGTACGACTGACTCCCATCCGAATATGACCGAATCAGACATTGCTGAACTTCAATTATCGGACGAGAAGCCTTAAACAATTCGATACGACCAAGCGTACACGTAAATTTAAAAATTAATTGATTCTAATTTTAAATTCATTTTTAAAACGATTCGTTTATATTTTCCATTACATCTTCAACTTATTTCATTTTTATTGATTATATGTTATCCATTGCTGATCTTTTGATCAAAAAGTTTTCATTGGCTTTTGAATGACTTGAAGTTGTATAAGAAGGAAAAAAAATAATCGCGCACATGTTGGTTTACTGGTCTCTTAAAATTTTACAAAAAATTTCGAAACCATTTAAAATTTGATAAAACCCATTAATATGACAAATTTTTTCCGTGATAAATAACAGGTACGACTGACTCCCATCCGAATATGACCGAATCACACGTTGCTGAACTTCAATTATCGGACGAGAAGCCTTAAACAATTCGGTACGTCCAAGCGTACACGAAATTCTAAATTTTAAAACGATTTAAATTTAAAAATTAATTGATTCTAATTTTAAATTCATTTTTAAAACGATTCGTTTATATTTTCCATTACATCTTCAACTTATTTCATTTTTATTGATTATATGTTATCCATTTCTGATCTTTTGATCAAAAAGTTTTCATTTTTGAAAATAAAACAAAATCAAATAACTGTCCTTTTAAAAAAGGAAGAAAAGTTATTTTATCAGAATCAGAAAGAAAAAGAAGAATATAAATATCCTATCAGAATATATTGTTTTTGCAAACCTGATTGGCTTTTGAATGACTTGAAGTTGTATAAGGAAAAAAAAATAATCGCGCACATGTTGATTTGCTGGTCTCTTAAAATTGTACAACAAATTTTTAAAACCCTTAAAATTCGATGAAAACTCTTAAAATTTGTGAAAACATCTAAACATTCTTAGAAATTCTCAAAAAATTTCATGAAATCCTTTAAGAATTCTACAAAATTTTTTAAAGATCAAAATCATCTTGAAATTCCTCAATAATAAAATCACCCGACAAACTTTAAAACCTTCAAAATCCATACAATATTTTAGAAGTTTAAATTCCTAGAAACTTTTGGAAATCCCTTAAAATTCTAAGATAATATTCCTTTTATATCCTTCAAAATATTCATTAAAATTATTAGAAATCTCATCAAATTCAATGCAATCCCTTAAAATTTCACAAAATCTTTTAAAAATCATAAAGATCCCTTAAATTCTCCTTGAAACGATTTAAAAATTGTCGAAATTCCTTACATTACGTTAAAATCTCTTAAAATTTCACAAAAAACACCTTCCACATATTGATAAAATTATCAATTACATATTAATATGACTTTAAGGAATTTCATAGTGATTTTAAAAGATTGTAAACGATTTTATGCAATTTTTAAGGAGTAAAAAGACTAAAGGACTTGAAAACATTTCAAGAGATTCCAACAGATTTTTTATGATTTTAGGAATTTTAATAGAATTTCAATAGATCTCAAAAAAAGCATGAAAATGAGATCCAAAATTTCTATATAGATTTCACAAAGATTTCAAGACGTTTTAACAAAATGTATCGAATTTCAAGGAATTTAAATTGAAAAAGATTCTAAAGGATTCCAAGGTATTTTCTTTGTTTTTAAGAAAAAAGAGACTTTAAGAGATTTCATTATATTTCATGAAATTTCAAAGAATTTCAAAAGAAATTCTAAGAGATTTGAGGAATCACTTAAATTTAAATCTCTTAAATTTTACGTATTAAATTCTATGTCTTCATATTGTTTAAAATATTTTGAAATCATGTAAAATATCTTTAAACCCTTTAAAATAATTCTAAATGTCTTGAAATATAAAAAAAATGAACAAATTTAAAGTTCGAAAACAGTTTCAAACATAAAAAATCCACAAAACAATTTTATGTTTGTAGTAAAGGAATGAAAAAATTAGAAATTAATCGCGCGCCGATTATAGTTGCTAGTTGAATTAAGTAACAGATTGTCTGCCATTTCCCTATGTATTATATTAATCAATTGTTGGTGGATTGACAATTGACAATTCATGAGGGTTTATATTTGTTCCAGGCTTGACGCGCCACTGGCTATATCACAAAGGATGTCACTTTTTCCAAAGCGAACGTATAATCTGAGCAGATCAATAGAATACCTTCCGAATCTCGGACACGCGCCCGACTCCCTCTTTCTAAATCGCATAAGCTGTCACGGATTCTGCTGTAACCCTCATCCCTCATCACTCTTCATTCGCCGTCAAAGTGATCGCTTTACTGCTCGT
This sequence comes from Synergus umbraculus, assembly GCA_900474325.1. Classification (NCBI taxonomy): domain Eukaryota; kingdom Metazoa; phylum Arthropoda; class Insecta; order Hymenoptera; family Cynipidae; genus Synergus; species Synergus umbraculus. The sequence continues at coordinate 12,359 of UCOK01017858.1, forward strand.
TATTAACTCTTTCACTCGCATTATTACCTTTCAGAAATAATCACGCTTTAATTCTCCTACACAAACACCTAAATTAATTATTACTAGGTAGCATAGCTTTCTATATACAGCTCTAAGAATTTTCATTAGTTTAAAACATTCACGGATATTTTTTATCTAAACTAGCAGACCAGATTTGACATTATAATGTATGTGAGATTTTTGAGGCATTTTTAGAAAGAAACCATTTTTCTAGAAAGATTTTATAATTTTTCAAAAGACTTCTATAAAATTTAAGGGAATTTGACGATTTTTAAGTGATTCTTATGAAATTTAAAAGAGTTTTAGGATTTTAAAAATATTTCGTAATATTTTAAGGAATTTTAGGATATTTCGTGAAATTTTGAAGGAATTTATGCAATTTTAAGAAACTTTTAAGAATTCTTAGCGGTTTTAAAATATTCTAAAAGATTTTAAATGTTTTGAAATTTTGAGAAATTTTAAGAGGTTTCTAAGAATTTAAAAAAATTTCCAAGAATTTCAGCGATTTTCTTAAGGTTTTCGTGAAATTTTACGGAATTTCGAAAGGTTTTTTAAGAGTTTTATGCGATTTTAAGGAATTTTAAATGTTATCTTGGAATTCCAAGAAATTTTAAGATGTCTTAAAAGATTTCTACACAGAAAAAACGAGGGCTGAATGTGTTTACAGCTTAAATCAGTTTTTAGGATGAATTTCAGTTTTAAGTCAGTGTTTAGTCTTGTTTTAAGACTAAGAAGTCTTGTTGTTAGATTTCTTAGTCTTAAAACAAGACTAAAAACTGATTTAAGCTGTATAAACACTTTCAGTCCTTGTTTTTTCTGTTTAAGAATTGCGAGGGATTTTATGGAATTTTATGAGATTTCTAATAATTTCAACAGATTTTTCTAATATTTAAAAGCTCTAAGAATTTTCATTAATTTAAAACATTAACGGATATTTTTTATCTAAACTAGCAGACCAGATTTGAGATTAGAATGTATGTGAGATTTTTGAGGCATTTTTAGAAAGAAACCATTTTTCTAGAAAGATTTTATAATTTTTCAAAAGACTTCTATAAAATTTAAGGGAATTTGACGATTTTTAAGTAATTCTTATGAAATTTAAAAGAGTTTTAGGATTTTAAAAAGATTTCGTTGAATTTTAAGGGATTTTGGGATATTTCGTGAAATTTTGAAGGCATTTATGCAAGTTTAAGTGACTTTTAAAAATTATTAGCGATTTTAACAGTTTCTAAGAATTTAAAAAGATTTCCAAGAATTTCAGCAATTTTTCTAAAGTTTTCATGAAATTTTACGGAATTTCAAAAGGTTTTTTAAGAGTTTTATGCAATTTTAAGGAAATCTAAATGTTATCGTGAAATTCGAAGGCATTTTAAGATATCTTAAAAGATTTCTAAGAATTGCGAGGGATTTCATGGAATTTTATGAGATTTCTAATAATTTTCAGTGATTTCAAAAGATTTTGAGAGAATTATAAAGGATTTCATGGAATTTGATCAGATTTCTAATAGTTTTAACGAATTTTTATAGGATTTGATATATTGCCGTAAAATTTCAAGAATTTTTCTAAAGTTTGTCAGAATTTATGGATTTGATGGATTTTTATGAGATTTCTAATAATTTAAAAAGATGTCAAGAGATTTTGCAAATTTAAAAAAAATTCGTAGAATTTTTAAGGATTTTATGTGATTTGGCTTGATTTTTAATGATTTTATAAGCTTTTAAATGTTAAGGAATTTCAAGACATTTCCGGCAATGTTTAGAGACTTTCAAGAATTTTAACGTGGATTTCAAAAGATTTATGATTTTTAAAATTCTTCTTTAATAAATATAATACTTAATCCTAATGCAATAATTAAAAACTTGTTCTACCCAAAACTCGACGAAGGAAAGTTTCGATAAATAATTTTTTCCGAGCCCAATTTACTCCTCCTTCATATTAATTGAATTATCCGCCAATCGATTGAATTGATTGCGACCAATAAAAAGTCAGTGTTGATTTAATCCTTTTCTATGATGAACTATCGACTCAAATTTCTCAGAATCATTAAAAGCCTACCGAAGCCTACCCTGAGGGTAGGAGATGCTTATCATCTGAAGAAGAGGTGAAAATAAGGAGTCTCGGGATAACGTCATTTATAACTGCCTACTAATTTGTAATACACACGCATAGGTGTAAACTAGCGAGAATCAAGTGTGTGTGCAACGTAGCGTGTGCAAGAAACACTCTATGAACATCCGAGTCCATTAGACTGTTCGTCAGCCACTTCGTCGTTCCTCTCTGAACCCGAGAGCTCATGCTTACCAAGCCACGAGGGATTTATGAATTGCCCAAATAATTTATTAAGCGTAATTTTCAATAGGTCCCAAATTGAATCTGATTTAAGTACAATGCGTCATTGTACGCGGTTGGCACGCTGGCCGGGCCCGCGTTCTGTTAGAATGCGAGCCTTGATTCCTGTTTAGGTCCTAAGAGAAGGTGCTAACTAGCTTACGAACGGGCCCTTTGCTCCCATCCCCATTCCGAAATTTTGGCCCTCAGAAAAGGATTATAAATCCTTATTCAAATCTGCAAAAAAAAAACGAGAAGTAATTCAGGAAAATTTGCTTTGTTTTATACAAAGAGGAATTCAGAAGAAAGATTTTCAAGGTATTTTAAAAGATTTTAGAGAATTAGAAAGGATGTCAGAAGAATTGGAACGATTTATAAAATTTCAAAAATGACATAATATTTTCACCTTGAAAATATGTGTAGAAAAATCACCTCGCCTCATTAAATTCCTCTTGTAAAGCTGGCTAAGATTTCCGAAAAATATTCTCACGTTAAGATTGAACGAATTTTTTATATGAAATATTTTTAAATATGTATACAGAGAAAAAATTTGAGTGACTTATCGATCAAGGTACTGAATAGATTGTGAATTAAACAGCCCCAGTCTCTGTGTTGGACTTAACACTTGAAGAATTCTCCGTTACGTTGGCCAGGTGGGTCAGTGACATCAGCAATAATATTATTGTGTGTAAAGTTATGCTTTTATACATACACTCAGTGTGAAGAATGCGTTTTGATTGCTGCCCAAAAGTTACTATCGATTTCAAATTACCAGCTCGACGATTATTAACTGGATCCAATGAATTAATGAGACATTGAAAGACCAATAAACGCGAAAATGTCAGGTTGATAAATTGAAGTATCTGTCAACAGAGAGGAATTTTACTTCGGCGATCAATCATTTTTTATCTCGCGGAGAAATTTTTCATTCCTATTATAATAACTACTGGCATGAAAATCGAAATTTAAATGTTTCGGGTCTGGAAGCTTTTATCAGTCGAAATCAATAACTACGCAGTGATATAGGTATATAGATTTTTTTTATTATTTTTAGTGGAATTTTTTTTAACTATTTCGGGGAATTTAAGAAATGAGGCAGTTTTATAATATTGAGGAGAAGAATTGTGAGGTAATTATGCAACAAATGCAATGCACTACTTATTATAATTAGATGTGCTTTTGATCAGGACCTCACGTATGATGAGACCACCCATTGCCCGCGGATTGTCAGAGTTCTGAGAATCACTATATGGGTATTCACGCGATGGTTCAGAAGATTCTCAATGATCTTTTCAAGCAAAATACATTCCAAGTCGATGTCGAGTCGATTTTCAATTTAAAAATGAATTTTTTACTTAGTTCTTGAAAATTATGTTTGTCATTATTTTTTAGATCACTGAGCTTACGTATAGTAGCCACAAGATCAAATTTTTTAATTTCCCTAACATTTCCTTGATAGAAATGTATTAAAAATGCGAATAAGTTTTTAATAATGCGATAAAATTAAAAGCGAAACAAGCGAGGAAAATTTTTTCAATTTTAAAAGAATCTAAATTTGGGAATTGAATCTTTGAATCAAAGATCAATTTTAAATTCTATGGAATCTTTTAAAAATCATTAAAATATCGTGAAATACTTTTAAATATTACAACTATTCGACAAATTTTAAAATTTCTTAAAATCACTTGAAATTTTACTGAATTTATAAACGTTTAATGAAATATTAAAATATTATAATTTTAAAACCTTTAAACTTTAAAATCCCTTAAAATTCCTGAAAATTTCTTAAAATTTCATGAAATCCTTTCAAATTCCACAAAATACAATGTTGTATACATCTTGTATCAATTTTTTATTTTATTAGGTATTATAGGTTTCAAAAGGGGTGGACGGATGGTCTAAGACACTCCTGTATATTATTTTTTGAAAATTGTTTACGTTTTTAAAATACATATCATGTAATTGTTATTAATATGAAACTGAAATATAAAAAAATTCTTAATTATATACGTTAGGAAAGATTCAGCTAGTAATATATAATAATGATGGAAAAAATGAATAATAATGTCAAATCCTGAAAGCTAACTTGATGTGATCGTAATTCATTCTCGTTGATGATAAATAACAGGTACGACTGGCTTCATAATATGGAAAATATGTATTATATATTTTCCATTACATCGTATTCATTAAAATCTTTTAAAACTCTAGGAAATCATTTAAAATTTCACAAACTCTTTTAAAAATCTAAAATATCTCCAATTCTTTTAAAGTTTCGAAATTTTACATCAGGAACTCTTTGAATTTCTGCTGGCATCTTATAGAATCCTTTAAAATTTCATGAGAAACTTTCAAACCACTTAAATACCTAAAAATCTCTTAAAAATTGTTTAAAATACATTTAAGTTTCCTAAAAATTCTGAAAAACCTCTTGAAATTCTTAAAATCTCACAAAATTTTTTAATATTCTATGAAATCCCCGAAAATTCCACACAGTCTTTTAAAATTCCTTAAAATATTATTATTTTTAAACCTTTAAACTTTAAAATCCCTTAAAATTCCTGAAAAGTTCATAAAATCCTTTCAAATTCCACAAAATCTTTTAAAAACCATAAAACCTCTTGGAATTTCCTAAAATTTCACAAACTCTTTTAAAAATAAAAAATATCTCGGCAATGCTTTTAAAATTTCAAAGTTTTAATTCAAGAATTTTAAAATCCCCTAAAATCACTTAAAACTCATCACAATCTCTTAAAATTCCTGATACCATCTTAGAATCCTTTAAAATTTCACGAGAAACTTTCAAACCACTTAAAATAGCTAAAAATCTCTTAAAAATTGTTTAAAATACATTTAAGATTCCTAAAAATTCTGAAAAACCTCTTGAAATTCTTAAAATCTCACAAAATTTCTTAAAATTTCATGAAAATCTTTCAAATTCCACAAAATCTTTTAAAAACCATACAAACCTCTTGGAAACTCCTAAAATTTCACAAACTCTTTTAAAAATAAAAAATATCTCGTCAATTTTTTTAAAATTTCAAAGTTTTTAATCAAGAATTTTAAAATCCCCTAAAATCACTTAAAACTCATCACAATCTCTTAAAATTCCTGCCACCATCTTAGAATCCTTTAAAACTTCACGAGAAACTTTAAAACCACTTAAAATACCTAAAAATCTCTTTAAAATTGTTTAAAATACATTTAAGATTCCTAAAATTTCTGAAAAACCTCTTGAAATTCTTAAAATCTTACAAAATTTCTTAATATTCTATGAAATCCCCTAAAATTCCACACAGTCTTTTAAAATTCCTTAAAATATTATAATTTTAAAACCTTTAAACTTTAAAATCCCTTAAAATTCCTGAAAAGTTCATAAAATCCTTTCAAATTCCACAAAATCTTTTAAAAACCATAAAAACCTCTTGGAATTTCCTAAAATTTCACGAGAAATTTTAAAACCACTTAAAATACCTAAAAATCTCTTTAAAATTGTTTAAAATACATTTAAGATTCCTAAAAATTCTGAAAAACCTCTTGAAATTCTTAAAATCTCACAAAATATCCAAAAAATCCAAAAATCCTTTAAAATCCTTCGAAAAACTTGGAAACCTATAATCTGTTAAATAAACTATAAAAGCTGCATATTTAACATAACAAAAAAAACCACAGTTAGCATAAATGTTAAACTGACATAATTAATAATAAAAAGTCATTATATATATATCAATAGTAATATCTAGATATTTAACTATGGAACGACTATCTTAGATATTTAGATATAATATCTTGATATTAAAATATATAATCCAAATATTCTAATATTTTATAATTTATAGCTAGATATTACTTTTTAATATCCATTTTTCTCCGTATAACTTCTAGTCAGATCCTAAAAATTAGACAGAGCCCCAGATTCCTTCGTATACCAAAATCCGATAAATATATTTTTCCACCAAAACCCCGCAATAAATTAAAATTGCCATTCACGATGCTATAAAAATGCTAATAAAATACTAAACACCAATTGATAAGAGCAGAATGATACTTTAGAGATGTTGAAGCGATTAGCCTCGGTGGGGTCAACCGAAACCTAAAGACCTACTCAATCGCTTCAATAAGTCAAATTAAGGTGGCCATAGATAGATAATATATCTAGTGGCACCACTGAAAATGATATAGTGTTTTGTAATGGTGTTAGTCGGTTGAGCACCTGGTCCCATGATCCTTTGTCAGCACAACCTAAAGACGAAAAAAAAAAGAAAATAAAAAAGAATTTATCTACTATAGTGGAGAGGGATCCTCGCTCTTCGCTATGAGAAGAGTCTCATAAACTTACGAGCCATTCAACTAAATGGTTCTAAAGTACTTTCGAAATACGAGTGCCCGGAATCCTATTGCCGCATTCAACTTCGCATCTCGATACGGGTGGTTTCGAAAATAAAATACAAATAAAAATGCAGATTAGAATTAATGCACTCCGCCTTCTTAGGAACTTCTGTTAATTTAGTGTTGATTCTGATAACTGGAATTTGTCTAGGTAATCGGGGAGGGAATCATCCGTAAAATTGAATAACTCGACCTTTTATTTCTTGATCTACTGGCCATTTTGATCTACCTGATCTGGCAGGAAAATTTCCGAAAGTATTGGTGAGAAGTAATTTCTTCATTTGATTCAACAGAATAGAATGAAGAAATTAATTCTCTGATGTAATATCGAGAATTTGGAAAAGGTTTTATTGCGATTGCTGTTCATTAATAGGATAATAAAATTGCAATTTGATGATGATGGTATAAGGCAATTAAATTTTTATTAATTTTTGATGGAATGCAATTAAATTTTGTTGGTTCGGATGAATTGTACTATTCTTGGAAGAAGCATAGATTCGAGTTGGTGAAAATGAAAGTCGTCTTCGAGTGGCACCCAGCTGAACGTCTTCCAGAACAGATTAATTGTAAAAGAGGCTTTTGAAAAATTTCAGTTAGAAAGACACTTTTTTTTGCTCGTCCTCAACAATCATGACTAGCGCGTGGATAAAAGGAATGCATTATATTCACGACCTCCCATTGACTTCCCATTGAGGTTTGAAGACTGACCCGTACAGCTGCTTAGAAAACTTATTGCTCTGCATAGTGACCACCAACCTACACCAATCTCTACACCATTAATTTCCAGAGTCGAGTTTAGATTTATTTTGACTACATATTACTCGCAACAATCGAGTGTCTATTTTTATCCATTTACATTCTAGAAACGTTATAACATTTAAGAATACAAGAACGAACGCGCGCCCATTTACGTTTTTTTCAATATTTTATAATTTATTATATTTTATTTCTCTAATCTCTTAAAATCTATGTTAAACTTCGTGAAAATCTCTTAAAATTTTCAGAAATTTCTTGAGATTCTTGTCAATTCAATGATAACAATTAATCAAATCCCTTTTTATTATCCTTTAAAATCCATTAAAACTATTAGAAATATCTTCAAATTCCATGAAATCCTTTAAATTTCTCTCAAAATCATTTAAATAGCAGAAAAATCACTTAAAATTATTAGAAATCTCCTAAAATTCCTTAAAATTTCTGGATAATATTGCAAGTTCCTTAAAACCTCATAAAACTCTTACAAAGCTATTAAAATCCTTGAAAATTTCACGCAATATCCTAAAAATCCCATACAATTCTCCAAAATCGTTTTAATATCCTAAATAAGGAATTACATATTTTATAGGGAATTTTATTGAGGAATTTCAAAAGCTTTTTATGATTTTTAAGGATTTCATGGAATTTTATGAAATATCTAATGATATAAAATTTCGTAAAAATCACTTAAAAATCGTTAAAAATGCACATAAAAACTTTCAAAATCATCACTCAGAGAAAAAGTTGGGTTGATTCAATAAAACAGTTTGTTTAACCTAGTTTGTTTGTTGCAACTAAAAAATTTAGTCAACGCAACTAAACATTTGGTTCCTTTGAAAAAACGCAACAATTTCATATGGTCAATTCAAAGTAATTATTTGTTTGAGCATGTTTGGTTGATTCAACCAAATAAATGTGTTGAACGAAACATATTATTTATTAGAAAATGATTTTGGTTAGTGTAAAAAAATAATTTGGTTGATTCAACCAAATAATTTCATTAACTAGCTACAAAAAATCGACATTACCGACGCGACGCGTACTATCAACC
>UCOK01017859.1:0-10968 GCA_900474325.1 Synergus umbraculus
ATTCAATTTTGATTACTTGAGAAGTTTTATTCAAAAAATTCATTTTCGAAAATTACAATAAAGCATAACTTTCTTATTTTTTTATAAAATGCATTAATCTTTTAGGTGAATCGATTCGTCTAGACACAAAGAATCTTCATTTTCTTTACATCAGCTTTAAATTTTCAATATTTGAGAAGTTATATTGGAAAAATGAATTTTACAAAAATTATAAAAGTACATAAAACTTTTAAAATTAAATATTTTGTTAAACCCTTGTAAGAAATTCAACTAGGTATATAGTGGAATAACTATGCAAAATTTCATCAATTTATCTCTACGCGTTTTCAAGAAATTGCTGGATCGTGACACACATACACACACATACATCCATCTGGACATTTTTTCAGATCATCATATTAGATATATTGCCCTTGAAATATGTTCAAAAAAACCTTTTTTAGGAAACTGGATTTTATCACCACTACAAAGCTTCCTCTATGAGGAAGCAAAAAGAAATAATTTTAGTAAATATATAAATAAATAATTAAAATAGTAATAGTAATACGAAGTGCGGAAAAATGTTATAAGGCAAAATTGTTGATCTATAAAAGATCTACAAATTTTCTGTGAAATTGATATTAAACTTCCTTAAGGCCATGTAAGACTTTCCCAATCCCTACCTTACCGACATTTTTTTGTCTGCAACGCTATGTCTACATGTATTGAGTTATCAAATTGAAAATTTCTGAAATTGAAGCTAAAGCACTAAGGTATGTTTATCTGGTCTTAAATATTGATATTTGTAAAAAAAAATTTGTTTGAAAAATTATTTTTTTATTTTTACAAAAATTTAAGACCAGATAAACATACCTTAGCATATTTTCTTTAATTTTAGAAATTTTCAATTTGATATCTCAATAAATGTAGACGTAGCGTTGCAGACAAAAAAATGTCGGTAAGGTAGGGATCGGGTAAGTCTTACATGGCCTTAAGGTCGATAGAGATTTAAGTAAATTAGTTCTTCTCTTTATCCTATTATAAAAAGAACATACTTTCAGCTAACTTCATAGCGTTACCTCAATTTCGTCAGCGTTACCACTGGTTACGCATGAAGTGAGCAGTAAGCCTAATGACGTAAAATATTTCAAATACGAAAAACGCGCGCTCGAGCGCGCGATTGGACTCGTTTAATATTAAAGTAAATAAATGAAAATATGCCAGCGCAGCAGATACATTTTTTTTTGACAATGTCGTGAATTTTCAAGTCTTAGTAATTTAATATTTTCCCTCATTTTAAAATTGTCAGATTAAAAAATTATGCAGTTATTAATGACCAATTCGGAAAGGTTTAATGTCTAAATTCTCATATCCACTAAAATTTTTCAAATTTTAAAGCGTGAATTTGAAAATATTGATTTTCAAGTCTATTTGGAGATTGTCTAATTTTTAAGACTTAAAATTTTAAGTATTTTAATTTTTAATTCTTCGAAAGAAGAGTTCCACTTTGATTTTTTTAATTTGTAGTTGCTGAGAAAGCTCATAAATGATACAAGAAGTAATTTTTGTTACTTATTTTTTTTTTGTTTAGATTCGAAAAAATGTGATAAAGGCGGCAGTTGAGGGCGAGAGGAAATTAATCAAACATGTGGGGTCATCTGGCAGATATAGTGATTCATTAGCCATTAAACAAAATTGGATCATCGAAAGGCCTCGAATTTCTTGGGACTTTCACAGCGATGTTTCTCTCGTTCCTTGCCAAAGTATGTGTTTGAAAACTTCGATAACAACAAATTAATCCATTTACTTCAAGAACTTTTTAAATTTATTCTTTATTCGTAAATTGCAGAGGTCGTGCCTATCGTCTCACAAGAATCAGTTCTGCTCTGGGATCTTTTGAATTGCCTGAAGGGAATCGATGGGGCTTACATAGTTTCGGAGCCTCCGAAGAATCCATATGATCCAGTCACTTTCAAAATATCGACCGATGTTGGTAAGAAGAAACTAGTTTGACAATCTACAATTTTTCTAATTAAAATTTTTTTGCTTATATATATTAAGGTGATTTTTTTGCTTGTTTTTCAAACTCAATTTGGCATCCCTACAAAAATATTTCCTTTTAGTAAGAAAATTACTTCTGATTTTTTTCAGAATAAAAAAAATATTTAGAATTCTCTCAAGGCCATTTTAGGGCAAAAATGATCATTTTCAATGAAATTTATTTATTAATGATTTACTTCTGACTTATCTATTTTTATTTCAATAAAAAATAGAGAAAATAAAATTCAATCAACATTTTCTCAAGAAAATGACTTTGAATTTTACTGCAAAAAAATCTGACTGTAATATTCAATTGTATAAAACACAATTTTACGCGACAGAAGTAATTCATTAATAAATAAGGTAAATTTAATTTAAAATGATCATTTATACCCTAAAATGACCATAAGTGTCTTTTAATTATATATATACAATATTAATTTTCAAAAACGTTACCAAAAGGCACAGTTTGTAGGGAAGCTAAATTGAGTTTAAAAAATCAAAAAGGTTTGTGTATATGTGTGTGTAAATATATTAATTTTAATGGCATTTTTAGGAATATCATTTCGGCAAATGACACAACAAATTCTTCCATTGGCTTCTTATTATTCGATCACTGTTCGATTTGTCGAAGAAAAAGATTTGCCAGACGCAGGGCAAGTAAATCACGCTTTGAGAGGTGCCTTAAGATGTTTACTGAAGGATTACTTGGTATTTAAAACATGAAAAGCATTTAGAGAAAGTTTTATTGATATTTTATATATTTAATTTTGCTTAATCTGTCCTGCATTAATTTTTACTCGAACTCTTATTCAAGAAATATTTTTTTTGTATTTATAACCCAAGTTACTTTTTTTTAGCTTTTTCTTGTACAGTTGGAAATGGAACACAGACGAGGAAAACTGAATTTACAGAAGTTGTGGTTTTATATTCAACCCACGATGGCCACTATGTCGATTCTCTCTCAAGTTACATCCACAATATGTAAAGTGCGTATATAATTTTTTAACCCTTCGGGACCTCAATGTATTAGCGAATAGAAAAAAAAAAGTTTTACAGGGTTTCGATCCCACTAACTAAGAAAAACCCAGAAAACCTGGGAATTTTTAAATTTGAGTCTAAAGTGCATTTTTTAAAAAGTGTTTTGCAATATCAATTATTGACTACTGTAGATTATATTAAAATTCTCTTTTTTATATTTTGGCTTGATAAAAATGACACGAAAACTGCTTTAAAATGACTGAGAAAAAACTAATTTGACCGAGAAAATAATCGGGAGTTTCAAATTTTTGAATCAGTCGACACCATGGTTTTTTTTACATTTTTTTAAATATAGTTTTTAATAAGCATCTTTTACACATATGTTTTACTTTCAGGCGAACGCCAGAGGTGGTAAAGTTCTAAGTTTGCTACATGAGCAATCAAATTCTATGAGTGGAGACGCAAAGTGCAAGGAACTTTGTCTGTTTCTGATTAAAGAGGCGAGCGTTCCGTACATGCAGATGTTGGAAAAATGGGTTTATAAGGGTGTAATTTATGATCCTTATCAAGAGGTAAATTCCTTTTACTTGTTTTAATTAAAATGTACAAATTTTTAAACCAAATATTTCAGAATATTCACGGAAATTTTATAGAATCTCAAAAATATGTATGAATCGAAGTATGTACTTTTAATAAAATTCTAAAACATTGTAATAAATTCTAGAAAATTTTCAATTTTTCATTTAAAGTCTTTGCAAGCTGTGAATTACAGAAATTTAAAATATTTTATTTTAATTTTAAGCAAACAATTTTAGAATTAGTCAATCTTCAATTCTTAAACATTTTTTTCAATTTTTTTTGGATTCTCTTGCATTATTTTGAGTTTTTTTTCAATTTTTTTTTTCCTTAAAGATGCTTTAAATTGAAGTATATTTTCGTATTTATCTCAAATTATTCAGTTTTTAGGTTTTTATATCAAATTCAAGTGTACGATGTCTTGAAAGTGGATTTGAATTCTGTTCACAGTTTCTTGTAGAGGACAATGAGTTAATCCAGCGAGAAGATCTTCCAATGGATTACTCCGCGGATTACTGGGAGAAAAGATATACAATGAGGCCAGAACGAATTCCAGTTTTTCTCAACGAACACGCTCAGACAATTTTAAGAACTGGGAAATACTTCAATGTCATCAGGCAGTGTGGTACATTAAAAAATATATATTTAACTCAATATTGACATTTCAATAGTTTACAATCTTCCATTTATTATGTGTAATTTTATAAATTAATACCAATATAATAAATTTCTTTTAATATTAGGTAAAACTGTTCAATGGGGAAAACAAGAACCTCTTGTCTACCAACATAGGGATCAAAAGTACATTGCGGCTATCGATAGAGCTTATTCCGAAGCAGCAAAAACTTTACTGGAAGTTCTGATTCAAGAAAATGATTTAATGGGCCGACTACGCAGTATTAAAAGTTATTTTCTCCTCGCTCAAGGCGATTTTGTGGTATGTTTTTGTTTCCTCTTAAATTCTATATTCCGAGAAAATGGCTATATTTTAAAAAGATATTGCCGCCACCGCCGCATAGTATTTCAAATTGGGATTTTTGGGTTCAAAATCGGCTACAGCTTACAGTTCTTGACCGGCGATTTTGTCGTTTATTTTTTTAGCATACTCAGGAATTAATTTATTTGTAATGAAAATCATGATTGGATTAGAATAGAATATTGATCTAGAGTGATATTAAAGTAAATACAATAAATTGAAAATTAAAATATTTTTCTTAATCCTCAAAAAAATACGTTAATAATCGAAATAATTGAATATTTTTAGGTTCAGTTCATGAACCTCTGCGAAGCAGAATTGAGTAAAAATATGGACGACATAGTAATTCATCGTCTTGCTTCTCTCCTCGAAATCGCTTTACGGCTATCAACTGCAGATTACGATCCTTACAAAGATGATTTAAAACCAGAATTGCTTCCTTACGATCTTCAGTACCAAATGTTCAGGATTCTCTTGATTCAAACAAGCGATGAAAAAGGTATTCTCAACTATCCTATCTTTAAAAAATGATGTTACCAATATATCGAACACTTTGTTGTCGAAAACCTGATTGGTTTAGAAACTAAGCGAATTGTGTAAATGTATCGAATTTGAAATCAATCTTCAGACTATTTTCGTTTTCAAAAAGATTATTAAGACAGAGATCTTATGAGATCATGGGATTTTGGGAAATCTTAAAAGATTTAACGACAGATATGTTGTGGAATTTTAAGTGATTTTAAAAAGTTTTGAGGTATTTGAAGGGATTTCACAAAATTTGATTGGATTTTTAGATATTTTGAAGGTTTAAATGGGATTTAATGGGATTTTGAATAATTTTAGGAAATTTAAAAGGATTTTACAAAGTTATTCAGATTCATAAAATTAGACTAGGAATTACAAATTTTTATATCTCAAAAATTTAAATCTCTGAATTATTTTGCATATTTTTGAAATCCCTTAATTTTCTCAATCCCTCATTTTTTTTAGGAAAAATTATGAGATTTTAAAGGATTATAAAGTAATTTTATGGAATTTGACTATATATCGACTTAATGGATTTCAAGGGATTTACAAAATTTCAGTGGATTTTCAGAAATTTTCAGAGATTTAATCGATTTAATGATACTTTATGGGACTTTGAGTAATTTTAAGTTATTTTAAGATATATAAAGTAAATTTACGGAATTTAAAGAAATTTTACCAATTTTTGAAGGATAATAAAGGCATTTTAAGGTATTTTATGACACTTATGGAGATTCATGAAATTAGATATAGAATTACAAGATTTTATATTGCAAGAAGTAAAAATTCTCAATTATTTTTTCTACTAGCAAAAGGTGTGCAAAAATAAGAAGTTAATCGCGCGCGGATCATGATTGCTAGTTCTGGTAAAATTCTTATGTTAATAATATTAATTATGTGCTTTCATGGTTTTATTTTTATTACTTTTCAGAATTTTGTTTACCAGCAGACAAAACACTCAGTGGTTTGGAGGCTTTTGTCTTTAATTACGACGTGAAATGGCCTGTTTCATTGGTCATCAACAGGAAAGCGATTGCATGTTATCAGATGTTATTCAGACACTTGTTTTACTGTAAACACATCGAGAGGCTTCTTTGCAGGTATTATTACTTGAATGCCTTTGAATTTGAGGCTTTTTTAAATCAATTAAGTATAATAGTCCGAATAATTTTACTAGTTTAAAATTATTAAGGGCGTTGGACCCGAGTGTTAAACTCAAAATTCCATTCTCCATTTTACTCAACGAAAATTATAGATAAATATTTTTTCGCTCTTTACCGCTAAACTTTTTTCAAATATTAGACTGCATACAGAACGAAAAAATATTTAATTTCGATAGTTTTTGCACAAAACGAAGAATTCAAAATCTGACTTCAAAATTCAAAATTTTTTCTTAGAAAATATTTGGATTAGATATTTTTTCGCTCTGTACGCATAATTCTAGTTATAACTTGATTAATTCTACAGAGGGAAAAAATTCCAAATTGAATATTTATTGAGTAAAATAAAGAAATTGAATTTTTAGATTAGAACTTGGCTCCAACAGCCCTAAGAAGTTTTTAAAAAAGGCTAATGAATTTAATTTTTACATTTAGAGTTTGGATCAGCAATAAAATTGCGAAGACATTCACCCATGAAGTAGCGATGTCTTATCGACAAGCTTTTTCTCTGAGACAACGAATGTTGGATTGTATTCAACATTTGGAGTATTATATGATGGTCGAAGTCATAGAACCTAATTGGCACTTGTTTTTAAACAAAATGAGTAAGGTAAATATTAAAGTATATCAAAATTAATAAAAATGATTGATAGACGGAAAAACATTATTTTGTGTACCATGCTCTTGATAATTAATATTCGAAAATTTTATTCTCCAGGTTAGTAATGTCGACGATGTATTGAGTGTTCATCAAGATTTACAAGACAGTTGCTTAAGGGAATGCATGCTCACAGATCCGGACTTACTCGCCTGTATAACTGGAATTTGTGCAACATGTGTGGAATTTTGCGAATTTATGCAGGTAAGAATTATAATTAAGTAAGAATTTTTAAATTTTACTTTTGAACTCCATACTCTTTTTTAAGCTCAATTAATTGACCAGGGGCGGGTCCAGGTAAGGATTTCTGAGGTGAGTCGCCCCTGGAATTGACTCATTTCTTCGAATTCAGACTCAGAAATATGACATAACACATTGGGGGGGATTGGATATTAAATATCGTTATTTATATTTTCGATACTTCAATATCGATATTGCTGCATTCCTGCAATGCTTAACTGGATGGTAATTTTGCAGCAACGAAAACTTTGTTGCGAAGAATAAAAGAAACCGAATTTTGTGAACGTTTTTTAGATTATTTTTGAGAATAACTTTTTCCTATTTTAATATCTTGCTAAGCATATGAGCCGCTACTTCGTCGATGCAGAATTGACTTCAATGATCGATGCCAACCAAGATGACGCCTCTGAGCCTGAGGTACACTTTCAAGAACATAAACCATCATCTTCGCATTTCAATAGTGAAAAATTTTTTAGATGCATCAGGCTTGCTTCTTATATCGTAAAAATCATCATCGTTGCATCTTTCAGTCTCTACAAATGATTTTTGGATAATTTCGATTCGGCATGAGTTGTAAATAGTTTTTTTTTTTTTTTCAATATTTGTCCAATATTTGTAGTTGATTGAATAATTGTTCAGGATTAAGTGGCTCGTTCTTTGTAGAAAATTCCTCGCACACCAAGAACGAAAAAAATGTTGAAATTGGCAAACTTTATGCATTGTGCATTTCTTAGAATTTTCAGGGATTGTTACAGTAATGTGTTAATCATCCGCCTTCATGTTTATTTCAGGAAGCATTTTCGGCATTTATCTTTCGTAATTTTTAAAATGTGTTTACCAAACTTGTTCTAGTCGATTTTTGTTTTCTTTCAAATGCTGAATCAGTTTTACTCAAGTATAGTTGCATGGAAAAGAATATGGATAAACTTTTGTTTCTGAAAAAGAAATTTTCCGTTGAAATGATTCGAAATTGAAAAAACAATGCATGGTAGAAAAGCCTTAGATGAAAAATTAGTGTATCAGAGTGTTTAAAAGTAGACATTTTTACTCATCGAGTTCGTAACAAAATTAAGAACGTAACCTGAAGAAAAAAATGTCTCTGATTTTCGTAAAAGAAATTTTTGATTATACTATATCAGAGATACTTTTTCAGGGTGGATTGCTGGGTACTTACTGATTTTAATTTCTTCTTATATAATTTTGTTTGGGTTTGGGTATGAAAAGACGCCCTCTGCAGCAATAATTAAAAAGTAATAAATAAGTAAGATAAAAAGTAGAATTGATTCCTCTCTTTAAGAACAATTCTTTTTACTCTTTACTTGAAATGTTATGAAATAATATAGCTAGCAGATAGGTAACAGGGAAAAAGCTCGGAACAAGAAAAAAAAACTTTCAGAACAGGAAAAAAAATCTAAAAAGAGGGACTAAAAACTCTAAAGGTGCTGTCAATAAGTGCTACAAGTAAATAATTGTAAAATAAACCCAATTCAGGTAATGACAGGGTGGCCACATGTTAGGGAAAAAAAATTTGTCAGGAAAATGTCAGGGAAAAGCGAGTAGTTGTTAGGGAAAATAGAAATAGAAATTTATGCTAATTATGTTATTTTTGTCGTATTGCCACCCTGAATGATTAATTAAAATCAGTAAGTATCCAGAGATCCACCCTGTATAGTTGAATGTGAAATAACAAGAAAAATTGCTTTATTTGGATAGACAAAATTGAATTTTAATGTCGTAACTGGTGAAGGTGACAAAAATATTTTACATATTTCCTACTCATATAATAAATTGCTACATTTTTCGGATCCGAGGTGAATTTAAATAATGTGCTAGCAACGCAAATTTTATGTACTTATAATAACAAATTTTATATTTCCATTGCGAAAATGCTTTTATGTTTACAAAAAATAATGATAAAATTGTTAAGAAAATATTTTTTAACAGATGGACATGAGCATTTCTTCGAGTGTAGATGGAACCAGTTTTGAGGAAAAGATTGTTTTCCTCGACAATAAATTTACTGAAGTCTTGATACGACTTTTGGAAAGGATTTGTGACATTGGCTGCGATAATAACAATGAAAAATTGCGCAACGTTTTGTGCAGGTGAGTTAGAAATTTTTTTATAAAATGCCTTCAAAATATTGAATCAATTTTTTATTACTAATTCGATATTTTGTGTATAGGTTGGACTTGAACCAGTTTTACGTACAAAAAATAGCGCTTCGTGAAGCAAGGAAAAGAAATCCTTCACAAGATGCCTCTGGATAATAAAATAATATATTTTTTTAAGATAAAAATAATAGTTTAGCTTTAAAATTGAAATTAAAAGCTTTCATTTTCATTTTTGAAAAATTCTAAAGACTTCCATTTTTATAAGAGTCTTTAGATTTTCTTTAATTGATACATTGAGCTGTATTTATCAACTTCATTATCGTGCCATCATTCTATAATTAATTGTCGTAATTAATTTTTTTAATACTTACGATTATATTATAATTCAAGGATGATTGCCAAAAAATTGAAACTAACAATAAGAGATCTAACATCTTGATTCATGTAGAAAAATATCGAGACTCAAAATTTTCAATTTTTTTGGCATCAACCCTTTTTTTATTCACAATTACTTAAGAATAAATAATTGTCACTTAGCGACAAGGATCACGAGTTTTATACAGAAATTTGAATAGACTAATTAGAACGTAAAGAAAAAAATTAACTGATGTTAATAAAAGCAAAAAATAAATACAGTTATAATATTTGTCCAATATATCTCAAATGCTACTAAACGAATTTATGTTTAGTATACGAATAGAATTTAAAGAGTAAAACTTATACAAATTTAAAAAACTGAAATATAAGATTGAGGAAAGGAACTTGAAATACTTATTTACTTCTTTCTGATTTTATTTCAGATTCAGCTGTTGTCTACAGTGTCGTTCACGTTCGGGATTTGTTCCTCATTCTCCAATCCAATCTCGTTATGAACGTTATTTTTTCTAGAAACTTGAAGCAAATTCATGAGAATCGATTCAAACTTGTCCAATCTTTCATAGACTGGATCTATTTTAAAAAGATTCTCGAGGTTTTCCTCAATATTGCCAAGCCTTATATTCACGGTCTCCATTTCCGGTATATTGACAGCAATAGATTCTTTATTGCGTAGTCTTTTATCAAATGGGTCCAATTCCATTGGAATAATTTCTTCATTTGAAATCTCTTTGCGCTGAAAAATAATTTTTTTGGCTCTATTCGATATAGTTGTATTCATTTTCAGAGCGGCGAAATTTGAACGCTTTTCAACTTTATTTGGAATTACTATCTCATGATTTTGATATGGTTTCTCAGTAAGAATCCCTTCTGGTAAAAAATCTGGGTAAAGTAAAATTTGTCTAGCGAAATTCAACTTTGAATTCACGAATGAATGTAGACAAGAGCAATATTTACTTTTTGAAAAATTAGGAACTCTTACTGCCAATTCTTCATTACGGAACATTCTTCTGGTTCTAGAAGAAGAGAAAAATAATAGCTGATAATAGATTGAATGTAAAAATAAATTTTAAGGGTGTTGAAGCTAAGTTCTAATCTAAAAATTCGATTTCTTCATTTTTCTTAACAAATATTAAAATTGAAATTTTTTCCCTCTGTAATATTAATCAATTTTTAACTAGAATTATGCGCACAGAGCAAGAAAATATCTAATTCAAATATTTGTTAAGTAAAATGAAAATATTGAATTTTGAAGTTAGATTTTGAATTCTTCGTTTGATGCAAAAAGTATATAGAAATTAAATATTTTTTTTGTCTCTATGCAATCTTATATTTGAAAAAAAA